>OZ012741.1:627541305-627573791 GCA_963859935.3 Lathyrus sativus | reverse complement strand
TGCGGAAGACGATAGGGCCAGCTATGCCAAGCTGGTGTCTTACGTGGACAACTTCCTCCCTGCCCAGTGCGTGACTCGCGCAGGGCGACCTTTGTACGAGGAAGACGGCAGGTTGTAGGTGGAAGCCCGATACATTAACACAAAGGAGCTCCTCGAGTGTCGTACCCTCGAGGAGGCTCTGGAGCTCTTGGGTAGTTGTCCCTTTTCTTATATTCTGCTCGAAATCTTTATTCTCTATGCTTATGTGTTTATTATTTTGCAGGTAAATTCCTTCGACGCAAGAACGGATGGTGAAGCATACCTTGGGGAAGATGAAAAGTGGTGCTACCCTGGGCAAGAGTCGTCTTGGCTAGCGAACGGTTCTTCCCACAACTGGCTTAGGGACCTCCTTCTCTACTCCTCCGTCTACCCAGACATCTTCGCTGCTCGTGAGTTCCAGGCCCAAAGGTCCTCGGCCGAACAAGGTTGTGAACCAAAGCCAGGAGTCTGGAAAGAGTACGTACGAGCTTCCACCCTGCTTTCTCGAGAGGAGTTTTTTCGAGGGGGCCTCCTTATCCGTTCCTCAGGAGGAGTCCCTAAGACTCGAGGAAATGGATTGTCTTGCCAAGCAGGCTAGCCTTTCCCAGGATGCTCTGCCTTAATGAGGGTCTTGGAGATGGTCGTGGTATACACCAAGGAGAGCTCCCCGTTGGAGCTGGAGTTGAAGAAATCCCAGGCCGCAGTGACGACCCTAGAAGAAAATGTTAAGAAGCTCCAGGAGCTTCAGAAGAGAATGAAAAGGAGCTTGGGGATGTCCGCAAGAGCCGCAAGAAGGAGATCTAGGAGAGGGATGTTGTGGCCTCCAAGCTGAAAGCCTTTGAGAACCTGGTACAAAAACTGCAGGTTGTGGTTGCCCCTGTCGAGGATGAGTCTGAAGAGACGAAGCAGTTGACGACTTGCTCGGAGTTGGTTTCCCAGTTCGTCCAGGCTGCTGATGACCTGGTGGCTATTGGCGAGGAAGCCTTCCAGAATGCGGTCAGCCAAATAAAGGTGGTGAACCCGGGGGTCGAGCTGACAACAGAGGGTATTGGGTTCCCTTACTCGGTCAAGGATGGCCAGATAGTCGTCCCCGAGTTCCTTCGGTTCGAAGCCAGTGAGGGAGAGCAGGGGCAGGAACCACACGAGGACATCCAACCCGAGAAGTAGTTATATTCGTTGGCCTGCATGCCATTTTTTGTAATTTTCTGTTGTAATTTTATTTTGAGGGGCATGACCCCCTTTTAATTGTATTACGCACAATTGCGGCCCTTCGTGGTTGCTTAAATTATATGTGCGTATGTAGCATATCTATGTTTGTATGTTTATGTTCTGCAGAAAATTTCCTAAGTGTTATGTGTCATCCAACGCGGTCGTTAGAAGCACTTAGTCATATGTTATGTTGGATATTTCTTAAGTGTTATGCTCTGTCCAACGCGGTTGTTAGAAACATTCGATTATACTTTATGTTCCGGGTCTACTCGACGGGAGGTGTTCGGACAGTGCGGGGAACTGATCAAAAGTCCTGGGTTGTTTCCGGGCAGGGCGAAACTCAGGTTACGGTCGTGGACTGAGTTCGCGGCATGAGCCTTCCATCGCGAGTTAGGGGTCTCTTCCTTTCATGGTACCGTGTTGACGGCGGGCTCAGTCGAGGAACTGCCGTCGAGCATGGGTAGGCCTTTTTTGCTAGACCCTTGCTTGGATTTTTTCGGGGGTGCATCGCCTGTACCTGGGCTTGAAACCTTTAATCGTTCTTCGTGCTCGACGCTTGGTCTAGGCACGTTGACAATGGGGGCCTTAGCTGTAATATTGCTTCAGCTTTTCAGAATTCTATGGTCGAGCTAATTCTTCTCCAGTTAGGTACTCTAGGTAGTAGGCCCTGTTCCCCATCTTCGCTCTAACGCGGTAGGGTCCTTCCCAGTTTACGACGAGCTTGCCTTCTCGGGAATCTTTGTGATTCCTCCTTAGGACGAGGCTACCTACCTGGAATTCTCATCTGATGACCTTGGCGTTGTGCCAAATCGTTATTTTCTGTTTGAGCGAGGCTTCACAGAAAGCTTCCCCTGTCCGAACCTCCTCGACGAGGTCGAGTTCTTCCCTAATGGCTTCGTTGTTTGTCTCCTTGTCCAAGGGTGCTTCCATTCGTCTGGTCGGCACGCGAGTTTCAATGGGGATTACCGCCTCTGTTCCATATGCTAGGCGAAAATGGGACTCCCCGGTGGATGAATGAGGGGTAGTACGGTAGGCCCAGAGCACGTTATGTAGCTCCTTGACCCATTGTTTCTTTGTTTCATCTAGTCTCTGTTTGAGGCCTCATAAGATTACTCTGTTTGTTGCCTAGATGGGCGACGAATTCCTAGAATTTTCTATCTGTGAACTGTGTCCCGTAGTCTGTTACGGTCGCTTGAGGAATGCTAAAATGGGCAAGGATGTTTCTCTTGTAGAAACGAAGTATGTTTTGGACTGTTATCTTGGTCAGAGCTTCAGTCTCTGTCCACTTGGTGAAGTAGTCCACACCTACTATCAAGTATTTATTCTGGTTGGAGCCTACGACGAAGGATCCCAGGATGTCTAGGCCCCACCAGGCGAAGGGCCACGGGGAGGACATTGCCTTGAGCTCGTTGGGGCGGCGCTAAGAGCATGTCTCCGTGTCGTTGGCATTTTTCGCATTTCTTCACATGTTCTTTCGCATCTCTTTGTATGGTCGGCCAGTAGTACCTCGCTGTCATACCCTAAATTTGTCCTATCTTGTGTGTAACTAGCATCTGTACATTCGCTCACTAATTGTATCCATAAATTCAAAATGAGGATAATGTCGTTGTGATCGTCATTCACTCTTATTTGAGTTCAAGTTCTTATGAGACTGAGTCAGAGTTCAGGCAAGGCAATTATGTACAATATGTGTTGTAATCTGTCTGGTGATAACTCGCATTACTTTAGCAAAGGTTTGCTTTCAAGATTAGGAGTGGGATTGCTCTATTTAAAGAAGGGTGTGTGTATAATGGCAATTGGGGTTTATGCTTCAAAAGGAGTTTTAATGGCATTATTAAGATAAGTTCAAGTTGCCTGGGCAAAGTCAATTTGCATAGTGTTCCATGCAAGCATTTTGTTGCTCATTTTTTTAGTCATGATATAATATCGGGCTTATCAGTGGGATGATTTAAGAATTTTGAAATTCCAATCAAGCATACGAATCTTAAGTTTATTGGTACGTTTTTGGTCAAGGTTCTAAACTTGTTGTCAAAATGGTGTGTGAGATCAAACATTGTTTTTTAAGGGTACCAATGTTATATGTTAATTTTTGTTATTAATTCAAGGCCATCTAAATCCAAATCTGAGGATCTCTTATTCATGATTTACCACAAAAATGGTCAAATTACAAGAGCAAACAATTGCAATAATTTTTCTTTGAAGTTACAAGCCCATAGCTTTTTTGAAAGTTCCATTTACATCCAAAAAATCAAAAGAATAAAGAGGTGTATACAAAGAAACGGATAACAAGAAAAGAGGAGGTCATGTACTGTACTACCGGTCCCACATATTTCCACTAAGGCCATGAATCCTACTGCATTTTCAGCAGCCATCTTGCAAAGCACCCCCCCCCTCCGCAATTGGCACCTCCATACACCCACACAACCTACGCAAGAAACCAAGCCTGCCCTCTGCACCGAACGTACACCGTTCTTCACACCAGACCAAAAATCAAACACAAGTACTGCGCAAAAATAAGAGCAGGGTATTACAAGATCTGCAACATTAAACTGTACACCAACACCTATTCCCATTAAAACCACAACAGCCAACACACAAAAAAAGAAAAAGGACCATACAGCTTCATTAAGGCTCCAATCGAAAACCACTTTCCACCTCAGCCACACAACATTGCTAGCTGAACCAAAATAGCTACTTGCAATTCACAAGAGACAAAAGAACCATACCACCCAACCTGCAAAAAACGTATTAATACCACAGCTCACTGCCAATTTGTACAATATAGCAGATACCAAAACATCACAAATTGACAAAAAGATAGCACCTTGCAACCACCCGCGTTTTGAGAGATGCACCTGCAAAAGTGGCCAACACACTTTATCAATAATGAAGACAGGCCACTCTAAATATGTTACAACAACATCTTGGTATTATCCTATACAAGTTGACAAAAGAAAAAGACCAGTGCATTAACCTGCTCTGAAATGCATCACAGACAAGCTCTGCACAACCTGCAGTAACAGCGACAATGCACCATGAAAGCAACCATACTACAATAGAAATAGACAAGAAAAGAATGAAAGGGGGGGAAGGGGACCTTGCTTTGACGGATCAAAAAAAGAACAATAGCCCTTAAACTTGAACTGGCTTTTAAAGACAACATAATCCATACATAAGGGATTTTTTCTTCTTCATCGTGGGGGGGAAGGGCTTCCAATTCCAAAGGTTTCTCTCTGGCCTTCATCTTCTTGAACATCAAAAGCCAATCGACAAAACCAAACTCCTTCCACAATTACCTTCTTGAGCCTTTTCATTCAAATCTCCTGACTCCCCCCTTCAGAACAAAAATAACCGAACTCTCCTCATCTGTTAACCCCCATTCCTTCACCCATCACATAAACCTCGCAACATTTTCATGTAACAAACACCTTCAGTTCATGATCTCCTTCATCTCACCTCCACAGCTCGACCTTCACCCTCCAAATCCAACTCTCAAACGAAACTAACCACCCAAATCTTCCATCAACTCCAAAATCCTCCATTCAAAAACCTTCAACTCTTTCCGCTTTCATATACACAGAACTACTCTTGTTTTCAACTCATTTTCTTCTTAATAATCAAAACCTTCAATAAGCTCATAACCGACACCATCACTCAAACTCCTCCCTCATCTTTAACCTTCAACTCTGTTAAAAGCAAGAAATTCTCTTTACCTCCAACAAGAACCACAACGACTCTCCTCCAAACTGACCCTCTCAACACAACAATCACTGCCGTTTCCTCAAAAAATAAACAACAGAACTACCATCAGATGACCTTCCCCCACACGAAGCACTCACCCATTCCACTGGTTTTTCTTGAACCCTCAAACCCAGAAACACCGTAAATCCGCCATTTCATCTTCCAAATCTCCAAATCATACACCCATTTCGTCCTCCTACTTCACCATCATCAGAGCTTCAACATTTCCTCCATTAACAACCCACTCGCCGCAGAACCCACTCAACAACCCCCCAAACTCCTTCCTCAAACGACCCTCATCGATCTCCTCCAATACATAACCCATAAACCCTCTTCAACCTTCAAAAACCCTAAAACTCAAACTAAACCAGAATAACACGTTTCGCAAACAAAAAATCAGATAGAAGAATGGAAAGAGACCTTATCACAAAACAAGAGTGAATCGAGTTCAAGCTTGAACTTGAAGCGGTCGCGCAAACCCAGATCGACAATGAGGCTTGAAAAACCGAATCAGAAGGAGTAAAGTAGGTGGAGCGAGAAAGAAAGGTGAGATAATCCGCGGACAAAGTGACATTAGGTTTTTCTGGTTGGAGCTGATGGGGTTTCGACCCATTTTTGAAGACATTGATGCTTGCTGAGTGAGTTTTACTTTTTCGGATTATTGATTGATGAAGGTAGTTGTTGACTTGAAACTTGACATCGTTGAGTTTTAGGAGTGTTTCTGTTTTCTTTTTCTTCCATTTTTTTTTCTTATTATTTTTTTTAAAAAAAAGATGTTTTGAGTTTGATGATGGGCTGAGCCATATGCTGCTCATGAGCCCGTGTTTGCTTTTCCACATACCCCCTATCCTTTTTCTTGATTTTCTTTCAAAAAGTTTTTAATATAATGTTTTACAAATAGTTTTCTTAAAACAATTTTGATGACTTCTATTTTGTATATATTTTTCTTTTGTTAATATCTTCAACTAATAGTATAAGGTTTCTTTAATAAATAAATTTGGGGTATGCTTTTGATTTTATTTTTATTCATTTCTGTTTGGGTCGATGACGAGACTTCCACCGTTTAACCGTCACATTAGTGGCGTGAAACAAAGGATCTGAGACCACCTTTGTTCTTTCGATTTTATTTCGGTAAACTAACATTAAATTTAATTTCTGTCAAACATTATTCATATTATTTCATATTATCATATTTATTCATATTATTTATTATCATATCTCATTATTCATATTCATTCACCTATATTCGAAAATACCTAATAAATTATCGAAACTCCTAAAAGCCAAATTGGTGGACTGTTGGATCTCTGGTCATTTGCAGGTATCCTAACTCTGAGTCATGCCCGACTTTGCTCAAGGCGTAGTTTAGGACACAATGCACACACACGGCTTTCTCTTGGGCTACCTGACAATGAGACCCCTTTATTTCGTGCAATCCCGTGTAACTTACATGTATCCCTCTCCCACTCCGATGTATGTTTCGTATTTCTTTGATTATTAGTTTATCTCCTAGGAGCACCCATAAGGACTAGAGCGGATCAAACTATTTTCAAACTAATTCTCGATTCATCATCGAGCCATTTTCAAACCCTTGTAAGTCGAGTTCTCATACCACATTCGCCATCAACCTATTACAACTCGACCCTTGATGCGTAAGTCAAGTCGGTCTCTTTTTTCAAACAATTTCATTTTTAACACGTTTTGCACGCGATAATGAGTCAAACCGTTGATCCAACGTCAAGAGGATTTTCGAAACAAACTATCAATCAATTAACAACTATTCAATTCTTTTCAAGGTGTAAAGAGTGGGTTCAAGTCTTTGATCTTGCTTTCCGTTGTTTATATGCGAGTTATCTTATTCGTGTGTGAGAAATTGACGCCTATAAATAATGTTAACAAACTCGACAACATTCAACCACCCTTCAATTACTCATCTCTTTCACTCACCTTTCAAACAACTTCTTTTATGATGAAAAAGAGAGTGTCCCAAGTCTTTGGTTCGCTCTCCCGACTACTTAGATCCGAGAAGCCTTTCTCAAGCTTCAAGTAGTCGTCATCCGACCAATCTCATCCTTTTATACACCATTTCAAATTCAAACAACCTTCTTTAACGATGAAAAGAGAGTGTTCCAAGTCTCAGGTTCGCTTTCCCGATTATTTGGGGTCCGAGAAGTCTTTCTTAAACTTCGAGTAATCGTCATCCGTACCCCTTCAAACTCAATTCAAATCCAGTTTCTTTCGTGGTTGTTACCACGAACTACAGACGCTCTGATTCTTCATTCATTCTTAAATGTAAGATACGTAAGCACAAGATTGCGATGATTTTGGCGAGCACAATCCCTCCATCTTCCATTTCCCCTATCCTTTCCTGTAGTCGAACTACGACGCTCTGATTTCCTCATTCTCGTCTGAATGAGCATACGTAGGCACAAGGGCCCCAATCCTTGGCGAGCACCCTATCTTCCTAACCACCCCCTTTCCCTAGTATCCTTTATCCCTTTATAGTATCCTTTAGCATTTAGTAGCGAGAAGAGAAGAATTAAGTTTAGCTAACATCCATTAACTCGAATTAAGAGGTTCCCGTTGAGTACAACGGACGTGAGGGGTGCTAATACCTTCCCCTCGCGTAACCGACTCCCGAACCCAGGAATATGGTTGCGACGGTCGTGTTCCTTTCTGCGTTTATGAGGTTTTCTCGATATTTTCCTCTCTCGTTCCTTCGGAAAAAATAAAGTTCGGTGGCGACTCTGTCGAACCGCATTTCCGCGCCTTTCGCGCGAGGGTCGTATGTTCGAAATGAATTTTTCGAGGTGCGACAGGTGGCGACTCTGCTGGGGGCCTTTTCTCCATGCCAAGAGAGAGTCGAGCCTATCTTAGTTTGAGTTGTTAGCTTGTGTTTTTTATTTCTTCTCGCTTTCTATTTGTATCCTTATCTTGGTTACTTATGCTTGAGGCATTGTGGGGGTTGCTATAACTTATGGTTACTTTGTGAGATGGCTCTACGCCCGAGTCTGAGTAAAACCCTAGGATTAGGATGGTGGTTGTGTAGTGGAGGCTTGCGTGGAGTCTTTCACGTTAAATTGAAGCGAAAACCCCGCTTGGAGTAGATTCCTTGGAGATTTTGTTGTTGTGGTAAGTCTTTGCCATGACAATAATGTTTTCGAGTTTGAATCGTTTATCCCAAGGACCATAAACTGTTTTATCCATGGTGGTTGGTAGTGTTAATTCTTTGTGAATTAATACGAACGCCCAAATCAGATGAGATCCCTTGAACGTATTACTTCCTTACAGTAATATTTTCAACCTCGATCTATGACTCTGAGAACCTTTTCTAGAATCCGTGTGTCGATGGTTGTGTAGTTGATGCCTCACAGAAGTCTTTCTCGTGTGGAAGATACGAGAACCTCACCTAGAGGAGATTCTATTGAGGATATTATCATCATGATGAGGCTTTGTCATGGCAGTAATATCTTTGAAAGATGTCCATGACTCTAGGCACCTACCCGTTTTAGAATCCTACCTGTGGGGTTTCTTTGAGCAGTGACTGCGATCCTTGAACCGTTTACCCGGCTAATCTCAGAATTGTTTGAATTTGTGATCCTGTGATCCTGGATCTTGCATCTTGCATCGTATATCATTTGCATTGCATCTCATTTGTTGTGCATCTTGCATTCTCCTTCCTTCATCAGTTTCTCATGTTTCTTTTTCCTTCATATCCAGTAAATCAAGCTGAGTCCTCGACACCAGTACGCAACTAGAGCCAATACGAGACGAATGATGGAGCAGATTCAACAGGAGCAAGCTACCTTCAGGGAAGAGTTGGATTTTATGAAAGGAAAGATCAACCAGATCCTCGAAGCCATCCTCGCGGCCAGAAGAGAGGAAGAACAGCGTGAAGTCGCTGCTGTCGTCAACAACAATGGTCAAGGACAAGGGTCTACTGCCATCCCTTTGGTTCCAATTCCAAATCCTCATGGGATGCCGTTGAACTTCAATAACGCAACCGAAGGGAACACTTCCCATCCAACCCCAGTGCCCGGAGTTACCATTGGAGCTATCCCGCAGGCCCAGCCTACTGCTGTGCAAATCCCAGCTACCCATACCGAAGATACTTTGATGGATCATTATGACGACATTCAGAACTATCATGCTGCTATCCCATTTCCAGTCCTGTTGCTGTTCAGGATTCAGAAGCCATGAAGATGTGCCGAGATCTAGCCGAGAAACTCCGAGCCATGGAGGGGCACAGTTCAAATTCTTTCAGTGCTTTAGAATTATGCTTGGTGCCTGATGTTGTCATTCCTCCCAAGTTCAAGGTGCCCGAATTTTCGAAGTACAAAGGTCTCAGTTGCCCAAACATTCATCTGAAGATGTACTGTCGCAAGATGGCTGCCTATGCCAGAGACGAAAAGCTCATGATTCACTGCTTCCAAGACAGTTTGTCTGGGGCATCACTCGAATGGTATATGCAGCTGGAACGCAACAGTGTGCGCACTTGGGCCGAGTTAGCCGATGCATTTGTCAAGCAGTATAAGTACAACATTGATCTTGCTCCGAATCGTACTCAACTTCAGAGTATGACTCAGAAGGACAACGAATCCTTCAAGGAGTACGCGCAACGATGGAGGGAGCTAGCCGCAAGGGTTCATCCACCTCTTGTTGACTGTGAGCTGATTGACATTTTCATGGGTACCTTGCAAGGCCAGTACTACGAAAAGTTGATTGGTAGTGTCTCTGCTGGATTTTCTGACTTAGTGATCGTCGGTGAGAGAATTGAAGAAGGGTTGAAGAGTGGAAAGATACCAGGAGGTCCTAACAACCAGGCCAATACCAAGAAGCCTTTAAATGGATACAAGAAGAAGGAGGGCGAAACAAATGCCATCTTTTTGCAGAAGGGGCAAGCTTCTCAACAAGCTCCCGCTCCTATGCCTTATCAAGTTCCCTATTATCAGTATCGTATGTTGCTGCCACGCAATATGCTCCAATGCCTTATCAGCTAGCTGTTCAAGCAGTGCAAGCTCAGATGCCATGGCAACAGGCTCCTCAGCAACAAGCCTACAACCAGCAAGGATATCAGTATCCTCCTCAGCAACAGCAGATGCAAGCTACTCAGCATCGACAAGGTACTCGCCCACAGCGTCCGCAGAGAACATGGAGACCAGATAGAGTCTTTGATCGTCTACCAATGACATATGCTAAAATCTTTGCTCAGTTGATGGAGAAGAAAGCTGTTGTTCCGAGAGATTTGGCTCCTCCAAATGTCATTCCTGCCGATTACGATGCAAATGCTTATTGTGAGTTTCATAAGGGCGCTCCAGGTCATACCATTGAGGACTGCAGAGCTTTCAAGCACATAATTCAAGACATGATCGACAGGGATGATATCAACTTCAATGGGAAGTCTCCAAATGTCATCAACAATCCGATGCCACCAGCCAACTAGTGCCAACATCAGATCGAGTCCAGTCAAGTTCATTCCTCGAAGAAGGCAGTCATGCTGCCATTTCATTATTCGCAGTTTTATATTTTGTCTTTGTTTGTTTAAGTATTGTATGCTTTGAACAATTGCCATTCGTATTTGGTTTTCATTAATGTATTGTTTATGCATGTTTTGAATTAGTTTATGTCGTATTCACTCATTTTCACTTATCACCGACACATTTATTCACTTCACTCTATTCACTGTTGTTTAGCATGATTTGAGGGAGGATGATGAGAACGAGATATCCATAATTGCAAACTGTATGCTTTCAGACAGAATCTCGTCAATGATGTACAGGCATTGCTTCAATTCCCCAAACACTGGAGATATAAGGAGTTAATCCCTAGTAAACCACTTCGAGCCTAGAAGTAGCAGTTTCCTTCGGATATTCAAACCTTTACACTCAACCTGGGGCAGGGTAGTGTTCGGCTAATTCAACCCCGCACTCGAATCAACAAAGAAAAATCCAAAAGACGGTTGTTCACCAATGACTCACAACAGGGCAGTCACAACAAAATCCAAAAAAAAGGAAACATCGAAAGCCTGCTAAGTCAGACACCTTAGAGGAGACTTAGGCAAAATCAAGGCAATCCTGATGGATCTGACAAGCAAAGTCATCCATGCAAAAGTTAGGGATCAAAAACAAAAGTAAAAGAGGACCCCGAAACCCTCAACAAAAAACAAAAAAAAAGATTCAGTGGCCACCCAGATCAAAGGGGCACTGGCATCATCAAAATAAGGTGACTGCCACGTCGAGCAAACCTTGAACCTTCAAGCTTACACCGTCCAGACAAGTGTAGAATTAACTGAGCGTAGGACTGGAGATCATTAAGAATAAGGGGTGGGTACAAATCATACTTTGAGCCTAATATCCTTTGTTTCATAACCGTGAACCAGACCACGTTATAGCCCTCGAAAGACCTAATTGAGGTGAGGTTTATTCTGAAAGCATACTATCGCAAGGTTGCGTAACCTGACTCCTCACATGATTTCTAATCATCAACATCGGTGTCATTATCCTTGTTATATCTTCTACACCAATCAAAAGTAGCACAATGTTTGGGCTAATGGTCCATTCATCTCACTATCACAACACTTCAATAAACGATACTTTTTCAAACTTGCATCGAACTTTGCATTAATTATTACCATTTGTGAATGTACAATTTTAACTGCAAAACAGTGCTAGGTATCCAAAGATATTTCAGCAAAGGGCAATCAAGGAGGAACTTGACTTCCAGTGGTTGGCACAAAGCAAGACTACCTCAAAACCCACAGACTGGGGCAAATCGCTCAAGAGCTCGAGCAGGGGCAAACCATTACCGTGTTCAGACTGGGGCAAGACCAGGTCGTCCTGACCATCAAGCAAAGTTGCAACCTTCTCTGAAGGAAATTCACGACAAATCACCAAGTACCCAGACTCGGGGCATATAGAGTATCTTCGTCTGCTTCAATCATGGCATCTTCAACAAGCTGCGTGTCGAGGAAGTCAATCCCTCCCACCACCCGAAGTCCAATCTGCATTGGCAACTACCAAAAATCTACCATGCTGGCGTCTCCCTGCATTTCGAATTACCTGTCTGCAATCATATGCATCATACGCATGACATTCACTATCATAAGTACCCTGCATAATATGCATACTCCAATCATATCTTACTTCCCCAGCTCTTGCCTCTCGACGCGTCAGCATTTGCATTTGCACTTCCACTCATATGGAATATCATTTATCATCCAGCATTCATATATGCAAGTCAAGGTCCAGGATCAATCTTGAAGATTTCCAGTACCAACATCAGCCCGGTTAAGGGCATCTTCCACAAAGGTCGTGGATTTCTCCCACGAATATCAGGAGTTTCAAAGCGATCATCAGCCCGGTCAGGGGAAATCTTCTACAATTGTGGGTTTCTCCCACAAAATTCGAAGTTATTCAAAGCAAGATTCAGCTCAGTCAGGGGTATTTTTCAAGGACCATGGACGTCTCCTATGACGTATTTCAACCTTGTGGTTGATCAGATCTTCAAATCAACATTCAGCCCAGTCAGGGGCATACCATTCAAGACCGTGAGTGTTTCCCACGAAGTTGTTCAACCTTTTGTTGGGCAAATCCAAGAAGTTCAGTGCAAGATCCAACCTGAGCAGGGGCATCTTCAGCAAAACTGTGAGCATTCCTCATGAAGTTGTTCAGCCTTTTGTGGAGCAAGACAAGACATCAAGACAAAATCAGCCCAGTCTGGGACATCCTCTTCAGAGTTCATGGGTGTAACCATGAATTCATTTCAACAAAATTATGATCTCTAAGCAAGTCAGTGGTCGTCCCCGCTGATTCATTTCAACCCAATCTTCCTCTTGGGTGTTCCCCAATGAGTTGTATCCAGTAAGCGTGACTTTTGTCAATTGCCTTACTATCATCCTTTTGGTGATAGCCGAACTTCGTCGATTCAACCTAGCCTGCATCCTTTTGGTGTTGGTAGCCTTCAATTTGTGTTTGTTCTATCATCCTTTTGGTGATAGCAACCTGGGTGTATGTTTCGCTCCGTCATCCTTTTGGTGGGGGGTCTATCATGGTCATTAATGATAGATTGTGCGATGTGTGAGTTCGCTCCGTCATCCTTTTGGTGGGGGGTCTATCATGGTCATTAATGATAGATTGTGCGATGTGTTTTGTGTTTTGCTCCGTCATCCTTTTGGTGGGGGGTCTATCATGGTCATTAATGATAGATTGTGCGATGTGTTTAGTGTGAGTTCGCTCCGTCATCCTTTTGGTGGAGGGTCTATCATGGTCATTAATGATAGATTGTGCGATGTGTTTAGTGTGAGTTCGCTCCGTCACCCTTTTGGTGGGGGGTCTATCATAGTCATTAATGATAGATTGTGCGATATTGTTTGTGTTCCGCTCCGTCATCCTTTTGGTGGGGGGTCTATTATAGTCATTAATGATAGATTGTGCGATATTGTTTGTGTTTCGCTCCATCATCCTTTTGGTGGGGGGTCTATCATGATCATTAATGATAGATTGTGCGATGTGTTTGGTTAGTGTGAGTTCGCTCCGTCATCCTTTTGGTGGGGGGTCTATCATGGTCATTAATGATAGATTGTGCGATGTGTTTAGTGTGAGTTTGCTCCGTCATCCTTTTGGTGGGGGGTCTATCGTAGTCATTAACGATAGATTGTGCGATGTTTGTTTGTGTGTGTTTCACTCCATCATTATTTTGGTGAGGGGTCTATCATAGTCATTAATGATAGATTGTGCGATAGTTTGTTTGTGTTTCGCTCCGTCATCCTTTTGGTGGGGGGTCTATCATAATCATTAATGATAGATTGTGCGATAGTTTGTTAGTGTTTGCCTTATCATCCTTTTGGTGGTAGTGGCCGGTGTGAGTTTCGCTCCGTCATCCTTTTGGTGAGGGGTCTGTCACTTGGATAGGTGACAGATTGTGCGATAGTGTTTTCCCTATCATCCTTTTGGTGGTAGTGGCCGGTGTGAGTTTCGCTCCGTCATCCTTTTGGTGAGGGGTCTGTCACTTGGATTGGTGACAGATTGTGCGATAGTGTTTTCCCTATCATCCTTTTGGTGGTAGTGGCCGGTGTAAGTTTTGCTCCGTCATCCTTTTGGTGAGGGGTCTGTCACTTGGATTGGTGACATATTGTGCGATAGTGTTTTCCCTATCATCCTTTTGGTGGTAGTGACCGGTGTGAGTTTCGCTCCGTCATCCTTTTGGTGGGGGGTCTATCATAATCATTAATGATAGATTGTGCGATAGTTTGTTTGTGTTTCGCTCCGTCATTCTTTTGGTGGGGGGTCTATCATAATCATTAATGATAGATTGTGCGATAGTTTGTTTGTGTTTCGCTCTGTCATCCTTTTGGTGGGGGGGGGGGGGTCTGTCATCTCGTCTGATGTCAGATTGTGCAATAATGTTCGCTCTACCATCCTTTTGGTGGTAGTAGCCGTGTGTGTTTCATCCCATCATCCTTTTGGTGATGACGACCTTTTTGCCAGTTGTTCACAGTATACTCAGAGGTTTACCTTTAACCAGCATTTTAACTCCCGGGCTTTTCTTTCCTTTTCGGACAAATTCAGGGTTTTCTTTATATATAATCGACTTCTACCTTGAAAGAGTGAACTCCATAGCAGTTCATCTTAATCGATCTAAGCCAATTAGATAGGGGCATCTGTCATACCCTAAATTTGTCCTATCTTGTGTGTAACTAGCATCTGTACATTCGCTCACTAATTGTATCCATAAATTCAAAATGAGGATATGTCGTTGTGATCGTCATTCACTCTTATTTGAGTTCAAGTTCTTATGAGACTGAGTCAGAGTTCAGGCAAGGCAATTATGTACAACATGTGTTGTAATCTGTCTGGTGATAACTCGGCCTTACTTTAGCAAAGGTTTGCTTCAAGATTAGGAGTGGGATTGCTCTATTTAAATAAGGGTGTGTGTATAATGGCAATTGGGGTTTATGCTTCAAAAGGAGTTTTAATGGCATTATTAAGATAAGTTCAAGTTGCCTGGGCAAAGTCAATTTGCATAGTGTTCCATGCAAGCATTTTGTTGCTCATTTTTTTAGTCATGATATAATATCGGGCTTATCAGTGTGATGATTTAAGAATTTTGAAATTCCAATCAAGCATACGAATCTTAAGTTTATTGGTACGTTTTTGGTCAAGGTTCTAAACTTGTTGTCAAAATGGTGTGTGAGATTAAACATTGTTTTTAAGGGTACCAATGTTATATGTTAAGTTTTGTTATTAATTCAAGGCCCATTTAAATCCAAATCTTGAGGATCTCTTATTCATGATTTACCACAAAAATGGTCAAATTACAAGAGCAAACAATTGCAATAATTTTTCTTTGAAGTTACAAGCCCATAGCTTTTTTTGAAAGGTCCATTTACATCCAAAAAATCAAAAGAATAAAGAGGTGTATACAAAGAAACGGATAACAAGAAAAGAGGAGGTCATGTACTGTACTACCGGTCCCACATATTTCCACTAAGGCCATGAATCCTACTGCATTTTCAGCAGCCATCTTGCAAAGCACTCCACAATTGCTACCTCCATACACCCACACAACCTACGCAAGAAACCAAGCCTGCCCTCTACACCGAACGTACACCGTTCTTCACACCAGACAAAAAATCAAACACAAGTACCTGTGCAAAAATAAGAGCAGGGTATTACAAGACCTGCAGCATCAAACTGTACACCAACACCTATTCCCATTAAAACCACAACAGCCAACACACAAAAAAAGAAAAAGGACCATACAGCTTCATTAAGGCTCCAATCGAAAACCACTTTCCACCTCAGCCACACAACATTGCTAGCTGAACCAAAATAGCCACTTGCAATTCACAACAGACAAAAGAACCATACCACCCAACCTGCAAAAAACGTATTAATACCACAGCTCACTGCCAATTTGTACAATATAGCAGATACCAAAACATCACAAATTGACAAAAATATAGCACCTTGCAACCACCGCGTTTTGAGAGACGCACCTGCAAAAGTGGCCAGCACACTTTATCAATAATGAAGAGAGGCCACTCTAAATATGTTACAACAGCATCCTGGTATTATCCTATACAAGTTGACAAAAGAAAAAGACCAGTGCATTAACCTGCTCTGAAATGCATCACAGACAAGCTCTGCACAACCTGCAGTAACAGCGACAATGCACCATGAAAGCAACCATACTACAATAGAAATAGACAAGAAAAGAATGAAAGGGGGGGAAGGGACCTTGCTTTGACGGATCAAAAAAAGAACAATAGCCCTTAAACTTGAACTGGCTTTTAAAGACAACATAATCCATACATAAGGGATTTTTTCTTCTTCATCATGGGGGGAAGGGCTTCCAATTCCAAAGGTTTCTCTATGGCCTTCATCTTCTTGAACATCAAAAGCCAATCGACAAAACCAAACTCCTTCCACAATTACCTTCTTGAGCCTTTTCATTCAAATCTCCTGACTCCCCCTTTAGAACAAAAATAACCGAACTCTCCTCATCTGTTAACCCCCATTCCTTCACCCATCACACAAACCTCGCAACATTTTCATGTAACAAACACCTTCAGTTCATGATCTCCTTCATCTCACCTCAACAGCTCGACCTTCACCTTCTAAATCCAACTCTCAAACGAAACTAACCACCCAAATCTTCCATCAACTCCAAAATCCTCCATTCAAAAACCTTCAACTCTTTCCGCTTTCATATACACAGAACTACTCTTGTTCTTCAACTCATTTTCTTCGTAATAATCAAAACCTTCAATAAGCTCATAAACGACACCATCACTCAAACTCCTCCCTCATCTTTAACCTTCAACTCTGTTAAAAGCAAGAAATTCTCTTTACCTCAAACAAGAACCACAACGACTCTCCTCCAAACTGACCCTCTCAACACAACAATCGATGCTGTTTCCTCAAAAAATAAACAACGGAACTACCATCAGATGACCTTCCCCCACACGAAGCACTCACCCATTCCACTGGTTTTTCTTGAACCCTCAAACCCAAAAACACCGTAAATCCTCCATTTCATCTTCCAAATCTCCAAATCATACACCCATTTCGTCCTCCTACTTCACCATCATCAGAGCTTCAACATTTCCTCCATTAACGACCCACTCGCCGCAGAACCCACTCAACAACCCCCCAAACTCCTTCCTCAAACGACCCTCATCGATCTCCTCCAATACATAACCCATTAGCCCTCTTCAACCTTCAAAAACCCTAAAACTCAAACTAAACCAGAATAACATGTTTCGCAAACAAAAAATCAGATAGAAGAATGGAAAGAGACCTTATCACAAAACAAGAGTGAATCGAGTTCAAGCTTGAACTTGAAGCGGTCGCGCAAACCCAGATCGACAATGAGGCTTGAAAAACCGAATCAGAAGGAGTAAAGTAGGTGGAGCGAGAAAGAAAGGTGAGATAATCCGCGGAAAAAGTGACATTAGGTTTTTCTGGTTGGAGCTGATGGGGTTTCGACCCATTTTTGAAGACATTGATGCTTGCTGAGTGAGTTTTACTTTTTCGGATTATTGATTGATGAAGGTAGTTGTTGACTTGAAACTTGACATCGTTGGAGTTTTAGGAGTGTTTCTGTTTTCTTTTTCTTCCATTTTTTTTTCTTATTATTTTAAAAAAAAAAAAGATGTTTTGAGTTTGATGATGGGCTGAGCCATATGCTGCTCATGAGCCCGTGTTTGCTTTTCCACATACCCCCTATCCTTTTTCTTGATTTTCTTTCAAAAAGTTTTTAATATAATGTTTTACAAATAGTTTTCTTAAAACAATTTTGATGACTTCTATTTTGTGTATATTTTTCTTTTGTTAATATCTTCAACTAATAGTATAAGGTTTCTTTAATAAATAAATTTGGGGTATGCTTTTGATTTTATTTTTATTCATTTCTGTTTGGGTCGATGACGAGACTTCCACCGTTTAACCGTCACATTAGTGGCGTGAAACAAAGGATCCGAGACCACCTTTGTTCTTTCGATTTTATTTCGGTAAACTAACATTAAATTTAATTTCTGTCAAACATTATTCATATTATTTCATATTATCATATTTATTCATATTATTTATTATCATATCTCATTATTCATATTCATTCACCTATATTCAAAAATACCTAATAAATTATCGAAACTCCTAAAAGCCAAATTGGTGGACTGTTGGATCTTTGGTCATTTGCAGGTATCCTAACTCTGAGTCATGCCCGACTTTGCTCAAGGCGTAGTTTAGGACACAATGCACACACACGGCTTTCTCTTGGGCTACCTGACAATGAGACCCCTTTATTTCGTGCAATCCCGTGTAACTTACATGTATCCCTCTCCCATTCCGATGTATGTTTCGTATTTCTTTGATTATTAGTTTATCTCCTAGGAGCACCCATAGGGACTAGAGCGGATCAAACTATTTTCAAACTAATTCTCGATTCATCATCGAGCCATTTTCAAACCCTTGTAAGTCGAGTGCTCATACGCATTCGCCATCAACCTATTACAACTCGACCCTTGATGCGTAAGTCAAGTCGGTCTCTTTTTTCAAACAATTTCATTTTTAACACGTTTTGCACGCGATAATGAGTCAAACCCTTGATCCAACGTCAAGAGGATTTTCGAAACAAACTATCAATCAATTAACAACTATTCAATTCTTTTCAGGTGTAAAGAGTGGGTTCAAGTCTTTGATCTTGCTTTCCGTTGTTTATATGCGAGTTATCTTATTCGTGTGTGAGCAATTGACGTCTTTAAATAATGTTAACAAACTCGACAACATTCAACCACCCTTCAATTACTCATCCTTTCACTCACCTTTCAAACAACTTCTTTTATGATGAAAAAGAGAGTGTCCCAAGTCTTTGGTTCGCTCTCCCGACTAATTAGATCCGAGAAGCCTTTCTCAAGCTTCAAGTAGTCGTCATCCGACCAATCTCATCCTTTTATACACCATTTCAAATTCAAACAACCTTCTTTTACGATGAAAAAGAGAGTGTTCCAAGTCTCTGGTTCGCTTTCCCGATTATTTGGGGTCCGAGAAGTCTTTCTTAACTTCGAGTAATCGTCATCCGTACCCCTTCAAACTCAATTCAAATCCAGTTTCTTTCATGGTTGTTACCATGAACTACAGACGCTCTGATTCTTCATTCATTCTTGAATGTAAGATACGTAGGCACAAGATTGCGATGATCTTGGCGAGCACAATCCCTCCATCTTCCATTTCCCCTATCCTTTCCCGTAGTCGAACTACGACGCTCTGATTTCTCATTCTCGTCCGAATGAGCATACGTAGGCACAAGGGCGCCAATCCTTGGCGAGCACCCTATCTTCCTAACCACCCCCTTTCCCTAGTATCTTTATCCCTTTATAGTATCCTTTAGCATTTAGTAGCGAGAAGAGAAGAATTAAGTTTAGCTAACATCCATTAACTCGAATTAAGAGGTTCCCGTTGAGTACAACGGACGTGAGGGGTGCTAATACCTTCCCTCGCGTAACCGACTCCCGAACCCAGGAATATGGTTGCGACGGCCGTGTTCCTTTCCGTGTTTATGAGGTTTTCTCGATATTTTCCTCTCCCGTTCCTTCGGAAAAAATAAAGTTCGGTGGCGACTCTGTCGAACCGCATTTCCGCGCCTTTCGCGCGAGGGTCGTATGTTCGAAATGAATTTTTTGAGGTGCGACACTCGCTCGCAGAGCTTTCCTCGCAAGGGACCTCCCACCTAGGTGTTGGGCGTTGATCCCTTCGTAGATTTCGTGTAGGACGTGGGCGACCATTTCTTCCTCGACGCACTTGAGGAGAGGTATGGAGAATCCTCGTCTGTATATTTTATTTTCAACCAGGACGTAGGAGCATGGCCTGCGTCTTATAATGTTGGCTTCCTCATGGATCAAATGGTAGCTCGTTCTTAGTGAGGTATTTGTATACTGGGGTCATCCAACAGTGGTCTTCACTGGCGACATGCACATTGAGTATTGAGGACGCTTTCTCGATGTTGGGTTTGGGGAGTATTTCCTGATGACGGATTTGTTTCCCTCTTTCTTCTTAGTGCTGGCCAGTTTCGACAGGATATCTGCTCGGACATTGTGCTCACGTGGAACATGTCTGACTTCTACGGAGGAAAATCTCTCCATTTTCTCTTTGACCATAGCCAGGTACTCAGACAGGTTATCATTCTTGACCAAGTATTCTCCCCGGACTTTGAGGGCCACTAGCTAAGATCGGTGCATATGACAACTTCGTCTGCTCCTAAGTCGTCGACGAGGCGTAGGCCGACCAAGAAGGCTTCCTACTCAGCTTGGTCGTTGGAGGTTGGGAAGGATAGTGTAAGTGAAACTTCGATGAGGATCCCCCCTTTGTTCTCTAAGATAATGCCTGCTCCACTACCTGCCGAGCTGGAGGCACCGTCGACAAATATGACCCACCTGCGGGCATCTTCATTAGGTTGTACGGGTAAAGTCATTTCTGCCACGAAGTCAGCTAACACTTAAGCCTTCAGGGCCTTTCTGCTCTCGTACCGGATGTCGAATTCGGATAGTTCTAACGACCATCTGAGCATCCTTCCGGCCATATCTGGGTGTCCCAGTAGTTGCTTTATGGGCTGGTCCCTGCGTACCACAATGGTGTGGCCAAGAAATAATGTCTTAGTCTCCTTGCAGCATTGATAAGGGTGAGAGCCATCCTTTTATATGTTAATACCGTAACTCTGGCCTTTGCAGCGCCTTTCTCGTGAAATAAATGGGCTTATGTCCCTCATGGGTTTCACGGATGAGGGATGCGTTCACAACCTCGGTTGCAACAACGAGGTAGAGAAAGAGGGTTTCCCCATTTTCTGGTCGGGAGAAGACTGGAGGTGCAGATAGAGCTTGCTTTAAATGGAGGAGAGCTTTGTCGCATTCTTTTGTCCATTCGAATGTGGCCCTCCTTGCGAAGGAGTTTGAAGAAGGGGAGGGCATATTATGAAGATTTGGCAACGAAGCGGGAAAGCAATGCGAGCATCCCATTGAGGGACTGGATGGACTTCTTTGAATTCGGCGTGGGAACTCGGAGAAGGTTCTGCTCTTGTCGGGGTTAGCTTCGATTCCTCGTTCGGCTAGGTAGAACCCGAGGAACTTGCCCGCTTGCACCTTGAACGTGCACTTCTCCGGGTTGAAGCGCATCCTGTACCTCCTGGCCTGCTCGAAAACCTTCCTTAGATGGATTGTATGATCAATTTCGTCGTGGAAATTCACGATCATGTCGTTCATATATACTTCGAGCATGTCCCCAATCTC
Source organism: Lathyrus sativus (assembly GCA_963859935.3). Lineage (NCBI taxonomy): Eukaryota > Viridiplantae > Streptophyta > Magnoliopsida > Fabales > Fabaceae > Lathyrus > Lathyrus sativus. The sequence goes on along the minus strand of OZ012741.1, from coordinate 627,552,541 downwards.
TCCTTGGAAAACCTTGTTCATCATTCTTTGGTAGGTAGTGCCGACATTCTTTAGGCCGAAAGGCATTACGTTGTAGTAATAGTTGCCCGATTCGGTCATGAAGACCGTGTACTTTTTGTCGCTTTTAGCCATGGGTACTTGGTTGTAGCCTGAATAGGCTTCCATGAACGATAGAAATTTAAAACTGGTAGGAATTATCCACTAGTTTATCTATGTTAAGGAGGGGGTATGCGTCTTTAGGGCATGCCCTGTTAAGATCGGCATAATCAGCATACATGCGCCATTTTCGATATTCTTTTTAACGAGTACAACATTTGACAGCCAGTAGAGTACTTGGCCTCTGATACAAAATTTTCCTCTAAGAGGTCCTTTATAGCTTGCCCGACAGCCACCGTTTTCTCCGGGGACTGCCCTCGTCTATGTTAGGCAACGACTCTAGCGCCAGGGTCGATGGTGAGGTGGTGACAGGCCACCTCAGGGTCCAATCTGGGCATCTCCGCGGTGCTCCACGCGAACAGGTCTGCATTCTCTTGGAGGCATGCTCTTAGTTGTTTCCTCGCTAGCTCTGGAAGACTGGCTCCAATCTTCATTCCTCACCTGGGATCATCACCGAGTGGGACGAGCTCAAATTCTCCATCTGGAATGGGGCGCATAGGATGGGCGGCTTCGCTGCTACCGGAGTGGGTGTCCGAAGGTGACTGGATCTCCCTTTTCTGGTCGTCTTCGGAGAAGCGGCTGTCGAGGTCGATGGAGTCGATGCGAGGGAATGTGTTTGCTTCGTTGGAGCTGTTGGGTAAATGTGACTGGGCAGGAGTCTTCGGTCTGGAGGCGATAACGTTCAACCCTTTTGACACTGCTTCGAAACATCTCCTCGTGGCTTCTATATCCCCGTGAAGAGTTGCGAAGAGGCCTTTGGACGTGTAGTATTTCATCTTTAGGTGTACCGTTGAAGGCACAACCACCAACTCGGCTAGAGTTAATCGACCGAAGATGCATTGGTAGAGGGACGGGCAATCTATCACGAGGAACTGAACCTTGATAGATCTAGCCGTTTCTGTGGACCCGAAGGTAACGATCAGCTCAACATACCCCTAAGGCTTTGTTACTGATCCATTGAACCCTTGGAGTTACAGAGCCCACGTAGGGCGTCAAATGTGACTTGTCCAACTGAAGAGTGGAGAACATCTGGGAGTATATGATGTCGACGGAGCTGCCTTGATCGACGAGGATTTGTCGAACATCAAAGTTCGCCATTTGAGCCCTGACGAGCAAAGGGATGCTGGTGTTGGGTGCTCCGCTGAGGAGCTCTTCTCGATAGAAGCAAATGGGGACGGGTTCTCCTCTGATATTGTCAAGGGTGGAGTTTCGGTTCGAACTGCTGCTTATGAGGTGCTCAAATTTCTCATGACGGATCCTACCATTACTTGTTGAATCCTCCCCTTAAATGACCATGGAGGAGGGGAACGTCTCCCACGGGCTTTGCGCTACAAAATATGTAGGGGCGACGAGCCCCTCGGGGATGCAGAAGTCTTCAGGTCAAGAGATGCTCATGGCGACCTGGAGGCTGGTTTCCCCAGGGGCAGGTATCTCTTCCTCGACCTTATGGGCTTCAGGGCGTCTGATCGAGGGGTTCTTTTCGCTTGGCGAACTGTTTCAGGTGTCCGTCCCTGATGAGTATCTCGATGGCATCCTTTAGGTGGATGCAATCTTCTGTGATATGGCCGTGACTCTTGTGGAATCGGCAATACTTGATTTTTCTGTGTTGGGCTTGGCCGGTATCTGTTTTGGGAACCGGATCTCGACTTAGCAAAATTCTGAGTTGGCGCACTCAGTGAGGATTTTTTCCCTTGAAACTGCTAGGGGTGTGTAATCGTGGAACCTGTCGGGTGGCCCTTTGTTGTCCCTGGTCTCTCGTGGACGGTCCTCCGCCTTTTATCTCCTCGATGGGAAGTCGAAGGCTCGTCGGCCCTGTTTGACCGGGCATTTTCCCGGTGCCTGGACTCTCGGGCAGAGATGACAGCTTCCTTCTCCTCGTACATAATGTATGACTGAGCTCTGAGGAGGAAAGTGTCCAGTATGGCAGGGGGTCGGAGACTTATAGCTTTGGTGAAGTCTGTGTGAGGATGGATCCAGCGTTCCAGTAGGAACCTCTTCATGTCATCAGTGGTGAAGACTTGGAAGACCTCCTTATTGAACCTCTCAATGTAGGCTTGCAGAGGTTCGTTCTTGCCTTGAATAATGGCCTCGAGGGAGGCTTCAGTCTTCGGATGCCGGCGAGATGCCGTAAAATGTCTAGAAAAGAGGCTTCCCAGTTGCCTCCACGAGGTGATTGAGTCTTCCGGGAGCCCTTTGTACTAGGTCATGGCCCATTTTCCTGAGTGTGGTCGGAATAACCTGCATTTGATGGCGCCCCAAACGCCGTGATATTCGAGCAGCGCATCGATGTTTTCGATGTGCTCGTCAGGGTCAGTTGTCCCCATCGTGCGTGCCTAGAGAAAGGGGCTTCTCTAGTCCTTTGGGGGAGGCGCATGACTGTGATTTCATGGGATAATGGACCGTGAGGCTCATCGTCATTGCTGATGTTGGTCCAGGAACGAGAACATGCATTATGTTCATAGATAGGGTGGTGGCCGCGTCGCGGAGACGGGGTTTATGCTCGCCCTCTAGATCTGGGCGGTGGGCGTGGAGACTCCACCACGTGTTCTCTTCGGCTCCTCTTGGACTGCAGGGATTGATGGTTCTTGGGAGAACGTCAGTCACGTTTTAGGACGTCTACGATCTCCGGTTCCGACGGTGTTCTGTTAGATCCCAATTATAGTAGATATTTGATTTCTTTTTAGTAGTCTTTTAATCGTTTTCATGTAATAGTATTTGATTTAGTATTCAAATTTGTTTAGTTTCATTTTATTGTGATCCAAGTGGATGGTGTTATGTAATGTTGCTGTTAGTGTGCAGGATTGGCACTAATAAGAGCACCTTGAGAGACAAGACAAAGCAGTCTGGAGAAGTTGCAAACCAAAGCATTCGCCTGGCGAAGCTCAGCGAATGCCAGCGAAAGTTCGCCAGGCAAGTGCTGGCGAGCTAGAGCGAGTAATTCAGAATTAACTCCCAGACTTAAAAGATAGGAAGTTCGCCAGGCGAAGGTTCCAGCGAAGGCTTCGCTACCGTTCGCCTGGAGAAGGTGCTGGCGAAGAAGTGGTAGCTTTCCTCATGCAAATTCCAGTAGCAAAACCACCCAAAGTTCGCCTGGCGAGTGAGGTCAGCGAATGTTCGCCTGGAGAGTGAATTGTTCGCCTGGCGAATGCACGATACCTCAGAAGGCGGTTTGCTAGCCAGAGGTACTTTGAAGTGCCAAGTTATTTTTGGTTCGCCTGACGAAGGTCATGGTTTGCCTAGCGAATGTGCACAGACAACACTTCCTTTTTACTTTATTGTTGCTTTATATAGCCCATACCATGTACTTGAAATGAATGACTTTTTGTAACATAAGAATAGAGCTCTAGAACCCTAAAAACATTAGTTCTTCTTCATTTTGCTTTTTTGTGTGCAATCAAGGAGAAGTGGAATCACATCCTTCATCGATTCTTCGAAGTGGATGTTCTTCATCTTCTCCATTTCCTTCTTGTTCAAGCTACCATGAGAATGAGTGGCTAAGTTCTTCTTGTTGTCAAGGTTAGGTGTAGGTGATCATCAACCTTTGTATGTAAATGTATTGATCTTCATTTGTATTGTAAACTCTTGGATGATGAATGAATGATGAAAACTTTGCTTTATTGAAAACTCTTTGTGTTGGTTTATGATTGAGAGATATTTTCCAACTCTTAACCTAGGTTTTCATCCATCTTTGTTTTTAAGCTAGAGATAGTTAAGAATGAAAATGTTCACTTAAAATGTTAAACTTTAATATTATAAGTTTTGATAGATTGTGTGAGAGATCAACAATGGATCAAAACGGTAAAACCCACAATGTGAGTTAGAGATAATCACATTGAGAGGATGTTGTGAATGAGTTTATTATCCTAGATGGAGTTTATAAATCTGTTGATTAAACATATGCATGCAAAGTGATCATTGAAACCTAACTTTGGCAATCTTTCTTTAAATCGTCAAACCCTAATTTTTACCGTTGTTTATAACTTTTTATGCAAGATACCATTTTTAAAACCAAACCCTTTGTTACTATAAAACTACGAATTTAACAACTGTCGTACGACGGCAAAATCTTATATTCCCTGTGGAGACGATAACAAAAACCCGACACTTTACCACTGTCCTAACATGTTCGATGACTCCTCTCGCGCCAGGGAGGGGAACTTCGTTTCACTCTGGTTGAGGATGAGGAGGTTGGTCATGTTGAGAACCTCGAGGAGGACCGTCATGGCGGGGTCGGCGTTGGCGGAACTGGGACCGACAAGTGCTGCTGGTCGAGCGGGACTTCGCCGTTATCTACGCGAACAGGGGATAAAGAAGCTGTGACTCCATTCCTTCGTTGGAGAGCGTCGGCGACATGAGATGTGGAGGCCCCTTCAGCATCAGTCTTGCTGACGGGGAGGAAATCAGAATTATGAGCATCAAAGTGGTTGTCCCGGGCAGCCATGATCAGAAGGTTGAAAAAGTGTTTTGGTCTGTCTGTCTATGAGAGGAGAAAAGGCGGGGATGAAAGTTTCTCACAGACGGCGCCACCGATCTTACTGAACGATCAGAATCTGAAATGGGTTGAAGACGAACGTCTGTGATGCTGGGTGTGAAAGAGGAGGAGGGGGTGTACCTACAAGGCACTCCGATGCTAAAGTAAGAAAACGAGTAAGAGAGCAAGCAAGTACAAAATATGTGTTTCTAGGTAAGAAATTGAATACCTGATCCTCTCAAGTGAGAGGGTTTTTTAATAATGCCTCCAGCGCTTGACCATTGGTCCCTATATCGGAGGCGAGATAACCGTTTTCCGAAGAATAGGTAACTGCCAGAAATAGCCGTTGGAACGGGCAGACGTGTTCATAATTAACCGTTGGCGCGGGCAGGGGCGTAGTTATGGGCACAAGCGTCCTGCCTGTTCCTGGATGGTGGAACCGTGCGTGACGGGCAGAGATTTGCAGGGAGAAATAATGTGACCAAGGGGTAAATAAGTCAGTTTCCCTTGTTGGAGGGGCAGAAAGATAAACTCTCCCCCAACGAGGTTGGACTTAGGCAATTAGGTCATTCTGGAAGCAGAAGAAGATTGGGTCATGCCTAGCCATTGGGTCAGTCCGGAACAACACTTATATCCCAAAAACATAAAACAATCGATTAAAAGTTCTAAGATAAAAAATGCAACAATGCAAACTCTTAACACTATATGATCAGAATATAATCACTACTAGAAAAAACACATTTAACCTCGGATGCGAAATACATTTAATCTCGACAACAGAGACGAGGTAACGAAGAACGTCATAAAAACTGCACACTTTACCTCTCGATTTTAAAAAGATGACAGGTATGTGAAAAGTCACGAGTTCGATCACAGAGGGGGGGGGGGTCTTTTTGAATTGTAATGACGAAAATACATGTCCCCTCAATTTTTTAATTTCACCGATGAATATACCATATTTTCACCTCGATTACCTCATAAAACCGAGGGGTAAAATAATTTTGAGTTTATTACCCCTCGAAGATGTATATTCAAAATTAATCGTATAACAATTGGCAATTTTACAAAAACTTATTTTTCAAGCTCTTCACAAATTTATCCCTGCATAAAACAGAAACTGAATGGAAACCAGAGCGTTTTCAGATATGCACTTCTAGATTTGCCCCATTTCTACTCAACAAAGGGGTATTTTAGAGATGCATCTCCGTATAGACTCTTATTTTGGAAACCAAACTAGATGAATTTGGAGATGCATATTTAAATAATTCTTTGAGACATGATAGAGTTTCTAAGGTTCATAATGAACAAAAAATTTGTATAAATATGTGGTCTCTCATATCATATTGTTTACAAAAACACACCACACTAGAATAAACATATATTGACATGTTACATTTGTCTACTTCAACTGTGCGGAACCCCGAATTTAGTTAGGTATCTATGTTATGATTATCCATGTCATGTTACATATTTATATTACAATTATCTATGTATTGTGACATATTTTGATATTATTATATATTTTTCTTCAACTTTCTTCATCCATTTGTTACTGGTTTCTAGTTTAAGCTTACAATGTACATTTCGGATATGCATCTTCGTAAATTTTTTTGATTTTTGATTTAAGGATTGTTACAGAGATGTACCTCCAATTATACCTTAATATGGTTACAAAGACGTATCTCCCGATATATTTTTGAGCAACATGGAATGACTCAATCACAAAGTGTTGAAGTATCTGCATTTTAAATGCGTTCAAAGACTTTTCAACAGTGTGAACTAACATCTTAAAGGTGAGAAATGTAATACCCAAAATCTCTTTAATATTCTTAATATTGTCCAATTGGATTGCCAAAGGAGATTCAAATCAAATCTTCTAAGGCCAACCACATTATTTAAAAGAATGACTAGGGTTTCATAATCTAGAAACATCTAGAGAAATTAATAGGGCAATTAATGTTTCTGTATCATAAAATATATGGGATTACCTTCCTTTAATGATAAAAACCAGTTTTGTCTAAAGCAAGTGAATGTGGGAACAATTGGATATAGGATTTTTAAGTTTTTGAATCTTGTTGAACAAAACCACTTACTTTTTTAAGCCTAGGACTTTTGGGGTTACAGGACCAAGTTTTGAAACAATTCTGACTAGGAAGCCATCCATCTTATTCTTGCCACATGTTAATTTCAGACTCATCTCCTATATTCTAATAACCACCTTTATTAATGACCAGATGAGAATGGTGAATGCTCTTCTATATGAAACTAGGCCTGTGACCAATTTTTGACTAGTAAGAGAATCTGGATTTTCAAAGATTCTCCATCTCTGTTTAATCTAAAGAGCTTCATTGAAGGCTTTTATTTTAAAACTCTAAAACCAAAACCACACACATTCTTTCTTTTGCAGATTGGATTCCATGCTTTCCGGTAAATTTCTTCTTCATATTGTTCTCGAAAGAGTTTAAGCTTAGAACCAAAATACTTAGGTAAAACACAAAACATCCCACCATAGTGTATGAGGTAATAAAAAATACTTTTAAGATTATATCAATTGTTCTGGAAAGTACCCAAACTACTCTAAGTAATTATTAGAAGGCATGATATATTATTCATTCATGATAACATCTAAAAAATGATATCTAATATCTCAGAATAACAATAACAATAATAATTCATGGCAATAAGAGGTTACAAACAATTATTATTATTAAGATTTATCTAATCAGAAAGTGAAGAAAACAGTGACAGAAAGAAACAAGTGCAGTTTTATGAAAGCTCACACATAGAACAGAACTGCATACATTGTTCCTACACAGTAGAAACTTACTAGTAGTAGTGTACATTACATGTCAAAGGAAACTAATATTTCTGGCCATTTTCAAATAAAACTGGAACCACAAATCTGCTGCTGGAGTGGATCATATGCTGAAAAGTGAAAACCCAACCAAGGGCTTCCCACTATGGTAACCATCCTGCCATGTAATTACTCATGCTTGGGCCTGCTGTGACCACTGATCCTGGATCGTGCTGATAACTGCGCTTAGGAAAATCATTTCATTACTTGACTTAAAATCGAAACATTTAATTTTAATGATATCAAAATATAACAAATCAATGTTAAAATAATACCAATTTACATCTAAATCCACCATATCTATCTATTAACCTTTCTATTTATCTAAAATCTCGTCTTTAAAAAGTACTGTATATGAGATGATGATTTTTTTTTTTATAATGACAGTAAATAACAATTAAACTAAAAAATTTACTTCAATTTAAATTGACATGATGAGTATCAATTTTTGTATATATATAAAATTAATGGCACTTATCACTCAAATTTAAGTTGAACAAAATATACTTTTTATGTTTTATTTAAAATGGAATTATATTAAACACTTATGTAGCTTTAAGAACTTATTTATTATAAATTGTAATATTTTGAAACACGTAAGTTAAAATTCAGTTGCCATTCTAACTAACATATCACCCAAACACTAATGTCAATCATAATTGCATCCAAAATACTACTCCTTTCTAAGATATCAATTGCCTAATTGCATCTAAAATGCTTTCTAAGATATCAAATGCCTAAAAACACCAACATCATGCTGACCAAGATTAACATTATCATCCATGATCAAAACTGAGTGAAGAAAAAGTGCGTACCCAATTTGTAATGTTGGCTCACACTCCAATTGTTGAAAGAGGCCATCACCGTGATTTTGACTTGGATGCCGACCATAGCCCATTTCTTCAACACATGCGTTCATTTGAAGTTGATTCAATTGATACCCTTCCAGCTGCTACAAAAACAGACAGAGACACTTAATTACTGATTTTGAACAAGACAATATCAGGTTTTTGGTCATGTATATTTGTTATGTGTTATATAATTTTACATGATTGATGAGGTGTTTTTTTGCGTACCCTTTGTCTGAGAGACCTGTTAGCCTCGCTTAGCATATGTTCCTACACAAGCAACAATGACAGGTGAGTAAAAGCATAATGCACTGGAAGTAGATAACGTATGCTGGCAAATGATGGTGAAATTGTTCTCATACCTTGCGTTGAAGATCAGAGAGCTGGTCCAACATGAATTGGGTCTGTAAAATAAGATAACATATATATACTCTATTATAAATTGAAGTCAGTAGTAACTTTTGCTTTCAAGAAAGACTTCAAAGAATTAACCGAATCTATCAAACAAACATGTTTTATCAGAATCCCAAATTATTTTTGAAGAACTTCCAGCAATATGGTTTCCATGTGGGCATGCACCTTCCTGGACTAGCACCAACCAAAAGTATAAAGTTTATGAATGACATCAACCACAACATACAATTGAGAAACCATGAAACCACTGAAAGGAAGAAAGAATCAAGGTTTTCACTCAAAAGTATACTCTTAGAGAAGCTCATCTTCATACTAGAAGCTACCTCTAACTATATTAGAAATGACTGGTTACCCACAGATTACCAGCACTTGCCTCCCAAATTAGAAAAATATCATCTGCAGATTATAGGTGAGATGCTACCACATCTAACGGATCCACCTTAAAACCCTGAAAAGGCCCGGAGATACTGATCGGTTCATTAAGCAATATAGGTCCAGTCCCTTGACCACTAGAAGAAAAAGGAACAGGGCCAACAAATATCACTGCTTTATTCAGCAGGACAACCATTAATCAGAACTCATATGCACCACCCGAAAATGCACATGCGCTTAACCAAGCTCTCCATCCAAGCTTAGTGCTAGGTTGAGTGATATCATTTTCCTATGTTTTTGGTATCGTTACAATTTGGTTCAGACTTTATGATTATGTTTTGCGCTGGAATTTCATATAGTAATTGACAAAAGTTCGAAAGTTGAGATTACCCTTGTTGATCTTATTTGCTTCAAGGATGAATCTAGCTGCCTTTCAAGCGATTCGAGCTCTTTGCTGCTTAGAGGCCAAGGTCTTCTCCCATAAGGTTCCTAACATGGTATCGGTTAAAAACGCTGTTATTCATAGTGACTTTGTATTGTATCAGCCATACTTAGAGATCATATATATAACCAAAATTATAGAGATAGCAGACAAACCGACAACAAGATGCACTGCTATCCCTTTTTAAACGGCAAAATCAATACTCTAACACTACATTCGCTGTCCTATATGACACAACTTTGAGATTGAAAGTAAAAATAGAGCATATATAATCACTACCTCTGAGACCGTTGTAATGCTTCATAACGTGCCTTCAGCTTCAAATATTCCTGTTGGCTGCTTAACTCCTATACTCATGGATGTTGCATTTAGATCACACAAATAATACATCATTTTTAAAGTTCACTTCTTGAATTCAAAAACTTATAAAATAATACATATAAAAAAGATAAAAAATAGTAGATAAACATAATTAAATTTTTTTTACTATTTTATTTATATAAAGCACACTAATTGAAAATTAAAAGGAAAAAAATGATCAAAATTAGTCGGATAAAAAGGACAATAGCATTATAGTTATGTAAGATATATGAGATTATTGAGAGTATTACCAATGCTTCCCGTGCAGATACATTAGCTTCAGGCGCACCATAGTTGCATTTCTGGTACCTCTCTAGTGTTTTGAGCATGCTGCACCCCACATTGCAAAATAAATAAATTTGTAAAAATTACATATCACATAAATATAATAAAAATAAGCATAAACTTACATCCTAAAAATATAAATAATTTTTAAATACATATTAATATAAATAACTTACATATTTTCTTGAAATATCAAAAGTGAATAGAAAAAAAATAATAATTAAAAAACAATATAAATAATTTCTCAATATCTATTAATATTAATATTAAATTATACCCACTCTTTTTTTTTACAAAAAATTATACCCACTCTTTTTTTTTTACAAAAAAATTATACCCACTCTTAAAACATACTAGTTGTAAGAGAAAAAATAGAAGAAAATAACGAGCTGACAATATAAATAATTTCTCAATATCTATTAATATTAATATTAAATTATACCCACTCTTTTTTTTTACAAAAAATTATACCCACTCTTAAAACATACTAGTTGTAAGAGAAAAATAGAAGAAAATAACGAGCACTGACAGCTTAATTTAGTATGCAATGATGGTAAACCCATATAAATTGAATTTTTGGTTCAATCATTTTCATTTTACATTATGCATAAAATAGTTACAACTAATATAGAAAATATAGAAAATATTTTAAATAGTAGATAAAATTATAATAAAACATAATTATATCAACAATTAATAACCTTTATATATAGAAAGTTTATTACTGGATTGACCAATAATTAATAAAAAGTTTGATAAAGAATAAACTGAAGGAAAAAATTCATAAAAAATTGTATTTACATAGATATCACGGAATTAGTAAATAAACAGTAAAAGAATCTTATGAGAAATCATATTTTAGGGCTGTAATCAACTTTAAATGACACAAAATTAGACATTCATCAGTGAAAACATTTCATTTTCAACAAAAATAATCAGAGTCTCAAGAAATTTACTATGACATCACATGTATATCCAAAATTGACCCATAAATGTAAAAAATCAACACATATTTTACCTGATGAATCATGACG
>OZ012741.1:627508042-627540805 GCA_963859935.3 Lathyrus sativus | reverse complement strand
ACAGATGTTTAGGATGTGAAATACCTACCCTAGGCATAACCAACCCCCAAACCTTTAGATCTCTTAGCTTCGTTGTTATGTAGTGCAAAAAGGTTTTTATTTCTTTAAACCTTTCCTTTGGATAAATTAAAGTCCGATTGTGAATTTAAGAATTAAGATTCAAGTTAATCAATAGCTTGGCATCACGATTCTCACCATAACAGAAATGGAGACTTCACTGGGGACCTCCCCTAAGAGGGTTAAGCCCACCTTGTTTATATTTGTGTTTGCTATATGTTTACTTGCTTGTATATTTATATATATTTGTACATATATCTGTTTGTGTCTGGGTTTTTCTGTATGCAGGGTTGTTACCTTGAGTGGTGAGCATAAGTCCTATACCCGGACTTGAGTGTACTTATGATAGGAAGGTGGTATATTCAAGAAGGCTTATAGGGAGTTGATTCCCGACCAAGCTGACTTGAGAAACCACCGCTCAGTGGAGGCCCTCTTTGGGGTAGTTTTGTTGAACGAGTATTTGTGAAAACATTACTACTTTCAACCTAGGAGCCTGTGACACTGAGGACTTTTAGTTACCTTTTATCCCCACTTGACCTTTTAGGATGTAGTGGGATGACTATGAGGGAGTAGTCCCGAAGTAGTTGATACACGATACCACACTCAAACGAGACTCTCTTGAGAATATTATTGATTTCCAAGTAGTTGGTGTGTCAATAATATCTGAAAGATGGGTCAATGACTTTGGGAACTTTGTTAGAACCCGCTGTGCAGGTGCTTTACCCATAGTACACGCCCTATGGTTGGTTCTTTACCCAGACCTTATATTGTGATCTTGAACCTTTGATCATGTTATGTGTGTTTTGCATCCCTTATTGCATAGCATTGCATTGCATTTGCATCTTTGCATGGTTCATTGCATACCTCTGCTTGTCCGGTCGCTCATCTTCAGCTGTCCCCATCTTCCAGTGTGCCTTTGAGTCGTCAAACTGATTCCTCGACACCAATATCGGACTAGAGCCAACTAAAGACGCAAGATGTCAGAGAAAGAAGTATATAACACAGAAATCCGAATGGAGATTGATGATTTGAAATCAGGCCTGACTAAGCTCACCGAGATGCTTCAAGTACTGATTGCCAGAGAAGAGCCATCTCAGAGGACCATCATTTAAGAAGTTTCTAGTGCTGATCCTCCTCCTGTTCAAGTACCGCCTTCAACTTGGCCAGAGTTTGGTTTACCTCCCAACTACTCTCCACCCCTTGCATCTACTGCTATGATTGGTCAGACTGTCAGACAAGTATTTCAAGCTCCCATCTTTACTAAGCCCAAACCTGTGGTCCACACTGTTACCCAGACTGGCCGAGCTCCCTTTGAGACTCATTTTTTTGACTATAATGCTTCCAGTGCTCAAGGGGAAGACCATGAAGATTTTGTTGAGCATGAGATTATCCGTGAACAGTTTCAGAACATAGACAAGAGACTCAAGGCCGTCGATGGTACTGATTTCTTCAACGTTGATGCAGATAATATGTGCTTAGTTTCTGGCCTCGTTATGCCTGCTAAGCTTAAGACTCCTGAGTTCGTGAAATATAAGGGTCACTCATGTCCAAGAGCCCATCTAGTCATGTACTTCCGAAGGATGGAAACTTACACCAACAATCAGAAGCTGCTCATCTACTGCTTTCAGGGCAGCTTGAGTGGTGCTTCTCTCAAATGGTATATGAACTTAGAGCATAACAACATCCACTGCTTCCAGGATCTTGCCAATGCTTTTATGAGGCAGTACAAATACAATCCGGGCATGGCTCCTGATCACCGTCAACTTCAAAATATGTATCAGAATGAGAGAGAGTCATTTAAATAATACGCTCAGCGATGGAGAGAGTTGGCTTCCCAGGTTGAACCCCCTCTAGCAGAGAAGGAGCTAAATGGAATGCTCATGCATACTCTGTCCCCTTTTATTGGGAAAAGATGATTGGGAGTGTATCTTCAAGCTTTATAGATCTGGTGACTATTGGCCAAAGGTTAGAAGAAGGACTGGAAAATGGTAAGGTCCAAAGCTACTGAATCTTCTAATGGTGCGAAGAAATCCTTTGGGACCTTCCATAAGAAGAAAGAAGATCAAACCAACGTTGTCATGGCTGAAGCGAGAAGTCCTCTTCCCCAACCAAGGTATAATCACCCCGCTATTGCTACCGTTACTCCTACTATTGCTGCTGTCACTGCTCCACGACCAGCTCAGATTCCTCAACATCCAACTGTTGGACAGAACCAGTATCAAAATAGGAATCAATTTGATCCTATTCCCATGACATACACATAACTTTATCTTGACTTGGTTCAACAAGGGCTGATCACTACAAAGACTTTGCAACCTCCTCCTAATCCTCCTCCAGTTGGATTTAGAGCTGATCTCCATTGTGCTTTTCATGAGGGTGCCCCAGGACATGACTTGGAGAATTGTTATGCACTGAAAGCCAGAGTGTGTGAGTTGATTAGAACTGGAATCCTTGATTTTAAGGATAGTCATCTGAATGTCCAGAACAATCCTTTGCCAGTGCATCAAACGTAAAGCTTCAGACTGACTTCAGCAGGTTGTCTTTCTAAACGCTAATGTTTCAGACAAGACGACTCATCCTTGTTGCTGATTAGTCACTAGGCCATGTTTCTTGTTGTTTGCACTTTCCTTATTTTGTACTAGTTGTTTGCCTTCAAATTATGTTTGTACTTTTGTGTTAATGAAATGAGCATTGCAACTTTTGATGCAATTCATTTTGTCTAGTATTTGCATCTTTATGCTTTATCTTTAAAATATGCACCTTTTGTTCAAACTTTTGACATGCAAATATTTGATGGAGGATGATGAAAATGTTATACCCATAACTGCTGTCAGTATGCTTTCAATCAAACTTTTTTGATGGTGTAAGACATTGTTTTAATCCCCAAACACTAGAGTAATAAGGAAGATAATCCCTCGTTAACCCTTTCGAGCCTAGAAGTAGGAGTTTTCTTTCTTTACAAACAAAAAAACCTTAAATATTAAACCTTGGGGTGGGTAGTTGTCAGTTAACTCGATTGTATGTTTATTCGAGACACCTTTCATATAAAGGTTGCAACCACAATTTATTTTCCTTCGCACACAATAAGCAAGTGTCGAAGATGTTTTCAAGCCAAAAAGTCGATGATGGGTCACCGTAATCATTAAAGCCAGACAATCACTCTCTTTCTTTCAAAAAAATCAATCAAAAGAAAAGCCCGCTAAGTCAAAACCTATGAAGGAGACTTAGGCAAAACTGGGGCATCCCGCTGACTATAGGCTTTAAAAGAAACAATTAAGGCAAAAATTAGGGACAATAAAAGAGGAGATCTTTAAGTCTTTACCCTAAAAATCCTCAATGTCAAAATAACCAAATGTTATAAGGAAGTAGTGATTTTCGTCTCAAGAGTCCTTGGACTTCTGAACCATCATCATCACTATCATCAGTACAATTCCTACCTTTTGGGAACCTGAGTATATATTCTGAGTTAGCTGAGCATAAGACTGAAGATCATCACGTAGATTGGGTGGGCACAAATAAACTTTGAGCCTTCATCCTTTGTTTCTTAAATCGTGAACTAGGCCACGTTACAACCCTCAAAAGACCTAACTGAAGCAAGGTTATTTTGAAAGCATACTACAACAAGGTTGCGTAAATTGACTCCAAAAGATCTTTGCGGATCATTTGTTTCGGCATCATACCTTTTTGCTTTACCGTTCACTTTTAAGTGTCTCAAACCACCGTGTTCTGACCAATGACTCGTTTATTTTGCATCTTTCAAAAATGATTTTGATTTCAAAAGTTGCATGAACTTTGTATTACCATGTTTGTATGAATACTTTTGATTGCAAACTGGCTTTCCTCTCAAGGAATTTTCAAACAGTTGAGAAACTTGGTCGGTGATCCTATCAAGGGCAAGTTCTTTTCACATCCTGTCAAAGAATCAGTTTAATATTTGTTCAGGGCAAATCCTTCTGAGATTTGGCTTATCCAGAAGACATTTCAAGACTTAGACTAGGGCAAGCTTTCCAAGCACACATTGGATCAGTCATCTTCAACATCAGACAAGCTGAAGCAATTATCAGTTCATCTACAACAGAGAACTAATATGGGGCAGTTACTTGAAGAATCCCAGGCAGCTCTTCATCCTTCCTACAAGGATCGTCAACTTGATACAGTTTACCAGTGTGGTAGAGATGTGTTCAGTGGTAACATCTTTAGTCCCCAAGAATGAAAATGATCTCTGTGTTGAGGAATCAGTCTTCTAGTTTTGTCTTCTCACCAAAAGAAGTCGAGCTTTGTCGTCGACGCCTGTATTTGCATTTTGATCATCTATCATCTGTATAATTCATATACATATGCATATCATGAGTGTTTCATCCTCATTTTCATTTCTCCCGAGGTCGTGTTATTAACAAACTCTTATCTTGTGGTCAAAGTCCAACTCACTTGGCACCTCCCAAACAGTTTTTTGTCGTGTCTATCTAACATTCTTCCAGATATGACATTTTTCTTATCCGATTGTTCTTCCAGATATGTTTGTACCTGTATACATCCAATATTATTTATTACGATTATACCTTTCATTCAAAGCCATCATTGGAGGCCAGGTATCCCTTTTATCCAATGCCATTCTTGGATGTCATTCGTTTCTCTCTCTGATGTTTTTCCAGATTGAGTCTTTGTTCTGATGTTCTTCCAGAACTTATCTGATGTTTTTCCAGATATTCCCTTTGATTCTTATGTTTTTCCAAAATCTATCCGATGTTTTTCCAGATATGTTTCTCTCTCTGATGTTTTCCCAAATTGAGTCTTTGTTCTGATGTTCTTCCAGAACTTTATCTGATGCTTTTCCATAATCTTTCCGATGTTTTTCCGGATATGTTTCTCTCTCTGATGTTTTTCCAAATTGAGTTTTTGTTCTGATGTTCTTCCAGAACTTATCTGATGTTTTTCCAGATATTTCCTTTGATTATGATGTTTTTCCAGAATCTATCCGATGTTTTTCCGAATATGTATTTTTGTTCTGATGTTCTTCCAGAACTTCTTTGTTGCTTATTTTATGTTCTTCCAGATATGTCTCCAAATCTTTTCCTGTACATTTAATGCTTCTCTAAAATGTTTCGGATGTACCTTCAGAATATATGTCTTCAATTCACTTTTCTAGATATGTCTCAGAGTTTATTCGATGTTTTTCCGAGTATCTGGGGTGTGTTTCAGAGTTCATTCGATGTTCTTCCGAATGTCTCTGATGTTTGTTTATGTGTCCCTGTTATATTTCCCAGATTTCTCCTAACCTCATTCATCGATCTTCTGAATGTTGTGACTGTTTTCCATCCAGTTTTGTTCATGGATAATGACTGTTACTTCCCTGGTGTTGCTGTCTTTCCCCTGTGAGTAATTACTCGTCGTATTGTCGTTCTTTTATTTTTGCTCGTGTGTCTGCATTTTTCTTGCATCCAATCATCATAAAGCATCATTTAGTTTTCATTGCATTTTAGCATTTGTCCTTTTGCATACCATCCAATCTAAGGGACACAATTTCTGATTTGCTATATTTAAATACCTTTCACTACAATTCTATGAGGATTATCATCTCTCATTTCCATCTGGTGAAGATATTTAAATAGGGGCATCTGTTGCACCCCAAATTTTGACCCCTTAGATCTTCATCATCATTCTAGGATCATCTTTATTTGTTTATCTAACCTTAACCTATTTCAAGTTTGTCTTTGTTAAGTTACAGATGGATCAGGGTTTCGTACAGTCAGGAATTGAGGTTTCGATGGTTTAATCAGTCAATGCCTTGGATTGATTCTCCATGAAACAAGTCTCTAAATTATCAAAGATACTACATTGGGTCAAGTATGAGTCCAATTTGAGGTTGTCACCCAAAGATCAAGAACAGTGCAAACCAGGACACCCGATTAGGGTTTCTGATCAGGAAAAGTGAATTGTAGTTTGAATTTTGGTTTAAAAGGTGTTCCAATGATGGGATCATGGTCTATGAAGCTCATATGGCTTAGTGAAGTCTACTCAAGAAGTTTCAAGGCCTCAGAAGACCCCAAAAACGTCAACAGGCGATCCAGTAGTTATCGATCGATCGTATCGTTTGACCGAAAAGTCAACTATTTGACCATAAAGGAATTTGACCTCAAAGTGTGAAGAAAAAATGTTCCTAGTAACATATTACACCTACACTGGAGTTTCATGACCATTGGATCAAGGGTTGGGGAGTAATCGAAAAAGTCGGGAATTAGGGTTTTGAAAAGGGCAAGATCGTAACTTCCTAACCACACATCCAAATGAGGTGGTTCAAAGTTTGTTGGAAAGGTCTTGGAAAGCCCTACAAAAGTGTAAAACTGGCCTATGGGCAAAAAATGCATAGATTTGGAGTTATAGCCAAAATCATCACAAGAGGGAGAAAACACTTGGAAAAATTATAAGTTTCTGGCCATTTTGGGCATGTTTTCAGCCAACTTTGAGGGGTTTTTTGACCTAGTTCCACTTGGAGTTTGGAACTTCAATAAACATGAAATTTGTAGAGATCCATGAGGGCTTTCCAAAAAGTACTATAACTCCTCCATATCCCTTGTGAGCTGAGAGTTTCGAATCCAGCAAGTTGGGGTCCCAACACTTGAGTGCACCATTTCAAACTTATCACAAATCTACTTGCCAACCACTTGAATCACTCTCAACCATTTGATCGAGTCTTAATCTGATATTGATAGGGTTTGATGGTTAGAAATGAAGAATGAATGAGGATTTGGTAGACATTGCAAGTTGGCAAGGCAAGTGGTAATATTTTAATCAAAAAATCAAGAGGAAAGAGAACCTTTTCATGAGGAAGTCTTACAGCTGCAGCCTCCCTACTCTCTAGCCTCATTTCAGTCACCTCCATATCCTTCATACCCCTTGATTTATGCATCACATTGAGCCAAGGAGTTGAAGGTACAGCTGCCACAAATCTTGGACAAATTTTCTTCCAAAAATCTCCCTCTAAGATCACAACTCAAAATCTGCCCCAACAACTCTCATGGCTTATAAATAGGGACTTCATCCCAATCTATTCAACACACCAGAGCTATCCAAAACACAAGGAACACAAAACTCTCACTCTTTCCCTCTTTGCTTGAAAGTGAAGAAATTCACAAAACCACCAAAATTGTCTCTTTGCATTTTTCACACCAACATCATTTCCAGCCATGAAACCATCATAAAAACCATATACACACCCTTAAAATCACCATTTGAAGCTATTCCAATAGTTAGTTTCATAAAAAAACCTTGAATCAAAAATTTAACTTTCTCACCACTAAAGTTTGACTTTTATGCATATTATAGACCAAATCACTACCAAGATCCATTTCCACTACTTTGACACTTAAGACACCTCATGTTCATGATATTCTAGTTGTCCATAATCTCAAACACCAACTGGAAATCCATTTTCACAAACTGTCCTCAAAAACCACTTGTTGCTTCAAAAGGAAGAAAGCTCAAGGTTTGCTCAAAAGAGGAGGGGATATTTTGCTTTTGCTGCTAGCTTGCTGTGAGGAGTCTACAAGAAGTTGGTGCCTTTAAACTCTCTCTTCTATATGCATAAATTTCATTGAAACATGATTGAGTTTGGCTTATTAGTTTGCATTTGAAACATTGATTTATTATTGGATAATAGATATGTTTTAAGTGAATGAGCAACATTGTTATGTTGGTTGTTGCAAGATTATGACCATATGGAAAATATCTTTTGAGTGTATTGATACTTGACCTTAGCAGTGTTGATTTAGGATAGGTTGCATAGGTGTTGCTTTGGTAATAGTTGTGACTATGTTGTTGAACTATAAATGAATTAGTACATTGTTTACATTATGATGACAGTTTATGGTGTTTGTTTCTGTTCCCCAACCTCTTGAAACTTTGTGTTAGAAACTTCCAGCTTTGCTATTTTAAGTGTGTTGTTGGATTTGAGAATGTATGTTTGGTCTTTGTAAAGATTTTGATTCAAGGCTTTTGTTTGAAACAAGAGTGCCTTGTTGCTGCCAAACCAAGCCCTTTTGTTTGAGTCTCTGTTGTTATTGTCAACTTAGTACCCACACTAAACTTGTTGCTGAAGGAATAGCTGCCCTATCATACATGACTTTGACCAGTCTGTTTGTTCTAGGGATTTAACCTTTGTCCCATCGTGTAGTAAGTGTTGCACCCTAAAATTTGCTCAACCTTATTCACTTGGGTTATGTTTCAATATCATTAGCATTTGCATATAGAGTCATGTACACAGTCTGATCATCTGCATAGCATAGCATAGCAAGTCATCCAACAGGGGACCAAGCATTATTCTCATCTCTATGAGCCTATCAAGAGGTTATTATTCTAATTCAATCTCATTCAAGTCATCAGAAAGAATTTGAAAGCTGAGAAGTCAATGGATCAAGCAGGGCTTCTATCTCCTATTTGAGGGTATCTGAGGACCAACAAAGTAAGTTGTGGGCTGTGGATGGAGCATGGAGAGTATGTGGGCATCATGGGAGACTTATAAAGTCATTTGGAGAAGGAGACAAGTCATTGGTGTAGTCACAAGAGTTGTGGATGAAGACAGTCAACTAGGGTTTCATCTGGGTCAACCCTGGGTCAACTCTAGGTCAATTGATTGATTGAAAGGCATTAAGGGCTATTGGAGAGATGTGGGGTTCCTCATTTTACATGAAGAATAAGGATATGGTGTTGTGCTAAGAAGAAATCAAAAGAAATCAAGGAGAAGAGGAGTTTCTAAATTAGGGTTTCTGTGTAAAATCCCCTAGTTTAGGTCAAATTTCCAAGCACGATAAGTCAAAATGAAAGCTTCAAATGGATCCTTGGCCAACATGAAACTTGTAGAGGATCTCAAGACATTTAATTTGAGTGGTGGAAGACATCAAGGAGATTTATAGAACTCAAGTTATGGTCCTTGCAAGTTACAGGTCATCTGAGGTATCTGAAATTTTGTCTGTGAAAGTGACTTGACTTCCAAGCAACTTTTACCCCTCAAGGAGATTTCAAATGAATTTCTGGTCAACATAAGAGTTGTTCTTCATTGTCTTAGCTTTCTAGAATGGTATAGTATGCCTTCATATGATTTGTGGAACTCTACTTATGGTCTTGGCAAGCAAAGGGTATTTTGGTCATCTGAGAATTACAGGTCATTTCAAGCCTATGCCCAAAACTCATACAAGGAAGCTTCAAATGGAAAACCTTACAACATCAAACTTGCTCCAAATGACATTTTGAGTTTAGAAAAGTGACCATGAGAGATTGGAAATATTCATAGCACAAGGTTTCAAAATTGTTGGATTTAATGAATAAAAATGGACTTAAAAATGAGATTTTTCATATTTTGGCCAAATGAGGTGAAATTATAGGTCATTTTGAATGGAAAGATCATTTTGAGAACATTGGCTAAATTAGAATTTTGAGCTCGGTTCACATTTTGGGAGTTATTCAAGGTTACTTATCATGGAAGAAACATAAGCCAAATCCAAGGGAAATCACACAAGGGAAGTTTCTCCAAGTTTCTAGGAGGTTCTAATGACATGTATATATTGATATGAGAGGGTTCATGCCATGGTTGGTGATCACATTTACTCAAAACCACAAGTTTCACACATTTCTTTCATTTTGCAAAAGCTTCTCAAACTACCTCAAATCTTCACCAATCTTCACCATTCTTGATCTGATCTTCATCCTCATCATTCCTAGATCACAATTCTCACAAGCATTTAGTAGATTGGAGCAGAACTCGTGCCACACACTTCCATCCTCCAAGAAGCAAGAACTTGGAATTGCAAGATCCAAGAGGTTTGAGTCTAATTTATTGCATACAGTAGTCAAGAACAAGCTCACTGATCAAGTTCAGACCATTGCAAGCATCAGATTCAAGGATCTCCATACCTGTTTTCCTCATCAAACCAGGTTGGTATCTCCATTCTAATTGATTGAATTAGCTAGCATGTTAGGGAATTGTTAGTATAGAACGGTTAAGATAGGTTAGATGATGGATTGTGCAAAGTTTGAAGAAGTTTCATGAAGGTTGATCATGGTATGCCAATTCTGTTGGAGCTTGTAACTCATAGGATAATGCATGATAATCTTGGATCCTTAGCTTAGAATGATCAGTGTGAGGTGTAGATTAAATTAGGGTAAAGATTGGATAGAATTGAGATGGTTGATGACAGGTGATATTGGTAGATTCAGAATGTTACACTCATCGAGTTCGTTTCTTGGTTGAGTTTTAGAGGAAGTTATTGTTATGGCTGTGTAGAGGGAAGAATTTAGAGCAATTTTGCTCTTGGAATCGTGTGGTTTCATGGTGAATGGAGGGAGAACGAAGCTGTTGAAAATGCATGCATGGTGAAGAATTTCAGAACCTAGGGTTTGCTGGAGGTTGAAGACGAAGCATTGGCCACACGATCATGAGTCTGACTTTGACTAGGAGACCAATCCAACGGCTGGTATTCAATCTGAAAAACGGAGGGAAACCCTGAAGGTGCTACGCACCGTTTCATTAAAGCATTTCTGATGGGCTTTGGAATTGCTTGCTAATGCCACCCCTCAAACCAAGCCCAATCCCAGTTATAACTAGATTAATTGCTATTGGCACCGTTCTGAGTTTTTTTATTTTTTTTTGATTGAATTTTCTGATGCATTGGGCCCAGACGCGCTTGCTATGCGCGCCCCCCCAGTCTGGGCCCGTTTCTCTTTTTTAACTGATTCTCATTACTAGATGCACCCCATTCTCCATTAATTCCATTATTTCTTTCATATTTCTTTGTTTTCTTTAAAAAATCATAAAAAATAGAAAAATGCATGATTTTAATTGGTTCTTTTTGCATATTATTCATATTTCTGTCAAGAAAATTATCCCATAAAAAATTTTTCATTTTATTTTTGTATTTTTTGCATATTTTTCTTTTAAATAGCATTTTAAGTAGTTTAATTTGATGCATGATTTTGTTAATTTTTGTTCTAATAGTTGCTTTAACATTTTTAACCCATTCTTTTTAGGTTGATTAGTAGATAAGATTAGCTTGTATATACAATTTAGTTCCCATTTTTAGAAATTAATTTTAGGTGATTAGTTTAGGTGTGAACAACATGAACAAAATTAGGGTTTAAGTGATGACTTAGGAGAATTGAATCATTTCCCTTAGGACTTAGAGATTGAATATTTTAGATATGGGACTATAGGGACTATGGGTAGTTATTACATCCCTTAGAAATCATTAGGATTCCCCTACTGCTATTAGTATATTACTGTCTATATTTGATTGATTGGTGTGGTGTGCCCTCTGGGATTATTGTTTGTCTGTATGGGTATTGGGATTGTCTGGGATTTGGGAGAGCTGAAGACTTGTGATGATGAAGCCATTGGAGATCCAGAGCTTGAAGACCAACTTCCAGAGTTGATGAGGAGATTCTTGCTAGCAGCTGTTGAGGAGATTAGGGTTTAGGAGCTAGGCAGAGCTCTAGAGTAGAAAGCTTGATTCTCAAACATGGAAGGCCTTGACTGCCTCCATTCCTCTTTGTGATGCAGAGTCTCTCTAAGACACTCACCCCCTTCCTTTGGAAGGCTTGGTGCTACTGTCTAAGGGATAGAACTCTTGAGAGAAAATGTCTTATGTGTTAGTAGCAGTTGGTTTGCCACCCTTGGTAGTCAACTAATTGCTTAACACCCAATTCACTCTTGTGATTGATCCCTCATCCTGGAGGTTTGGGACTTGAAGAAAAGCCCTTGTAGACTGAAGATTGATGACAAAGACCTTGCTTGAAGGCTGTGGAGATGGGGGTTGATGCTTGCTGAAGCTTGTAGCTGTCTGGAGATGACTTGAAGATAGGTGCTGGTGCAGAGCTGCTGTGCTGGTTTTTTTGCTGTATTTCATTTCTGATGTATTGATTGGTTTTCTGGACTGTATTGTTTGCTATTAACCTGCTGGGTTGAAAGTGAAGTCTGTTCACTTTTGCCTATTGTTTTCTAGGTTCGAGGTTGAGTGGGACTCCCTTGCCTCGCTTGTATTGCTGCATCCATGCATTTTACCGCTTTACTGTATATATCTGATATTGTTTCTGTTTCCGTCTATTCCCTTAGGATCTCTGTTTCTCTCTGTGCAAGAGAGGAGCATGATAGACATTAGGTCTTAACCCATGCATGACAACACTAGGTTAGTTGATTCCCTTCGTAACCGTAGGTTAGGGTTCTGTCTCTTCTTCCTCAAAACAAACAGAAAATACAATAAAATTTCAAACACAATAAAAGACACTTCTTTCGTAAAAGAACGTGAACTCATCAAGACGTCATTTTTGTCTGCTTGGACTGCTAATCAGAAAAACCTTTTTCAGAAGGAATAAAATCAACCAAGACAAGCTTGTGTCATACGTGGCCCAAACTACGTTTGCTCTGATCTTTCATGCAGTGTGGAAGTACGTAGGCATAGGATGCGATATCCTAGCGAGCAACCTTCCCCTCCTTTCCCGTAGGTAGGCGAACTACGTTGACTCTGATTTCTCGTTTCAGACGGGAATACGTAGGCATAAAGTGCGATACTTTGCCGAGTCATTTTCTTTTCTTTTAACCCCTGACCTGTAGAGTAGATAGAAATAACAATCCATACCCGAAAACAAGCGTGGATCCCGTCGAGTACGACGGACGTGAGGGGTGCTAATACCTTCCCCTTGCGTAACTGGCTCCCGAATCCAGGTTTTGGTTGCGAAGACCATACCTTTCCCGTGTTGTGCGAGGTTTACTCTGAGCGTTTCCTTTCCCTCCCGTGGGATAAATAACGCACGGTGGCGACTCTTCTGTTCAGCCGGCGCCGATTTTCGCAGTAGCGACAGCTGGCGACTCTGTTGGGGATCCAACGTCCCCTGGCTGCTAAGGACTGCGATAGTTCCTTATGCATTTGGGATCTAACGTCCCTTAAGAGAGTCAATCCTAACGCTTGTTTTCCCGTCGAGGATTTTGTATGGATTTATATTTCTGACCTTTATTTTCAGCATTATATATATTGGTTATTATTGCTGTATTATTGGGTTGTGATGGGTGGTTCTATGATTGAGAGATAAGCCAGACCTGGGCTTGAGTGCACCTAGAATTAGAGTAGAAAGTAGTGGGCGCGTGCCGGCTTTGCTTGCATTAGTGTCTCATGAAATCTACACTCGGACGAGGTTCTTCTGGTTGGCTTCTTTTTCTACCCTTTGGGTCGAATGGGTTGTTGGTCAGCTGAATTGTCGACTCCGGGAACCGATCATTTGGAAGTTGGCTAAGTGAGGCCTCTTCAGGATTTGATGATGCCACTCCTTCTGGGAATCGTATCATCAACCTTGAAAGTCTGTGACGCCGACGACCGCATAGGATGCCATACCTTTGTCAGTTACTAGGACATCCACCTGTGAGAGGGTTTGGGGTTATTCCTTGATCAGAGATCCTGGGTATTTATGGAGAGTTATGAGGTCTGTCAGAGACCAGTTGGAGATGTGTTCTGAGGTCTGTCAGAGACCAGTTGGAGATGTGTTCTGAGGTCTGTCAGAGACCAGTTGGAGACGTGGTTTGAGGTCTACCAGAGACCAGTTGGAGTTATGGTTTGAGGTCTGTCCGAGACCGTTGTTGGAGCTTTGTTTTAGGTCTATCTGAGACCAGGGTTGAGGACTTCTAAAAGAGTCTATTTGAGACCTCTTGATATGGTTCAGGCTATTCAGCTACGGCATTTGGTCCCTGTTGCATGTTACTTGCATTGCATTGTTTGCATACCCATTATCATTGCATCCCATTAACGTGTGTCTGTGCTGCAGGTGCATTTGCATATCCCCCGGTTCTAGTGCCCAGACTTCTGAGTATTGATTATGGCTGGTTTGAGGAAAACAGTTGCGTATAAGCTGCCCACACCTGATATTACTCCTTTGCTCGGTCTGATATCTCTTGCTGATGAGGAGGTTAGGAGAAGCTTCAGAATGAGTCATGGAAGATTGCTGAGATTAGTCTACAAGCCCACCGCTGATGAGATGAATAGGCTATACACCCTGATGCAGTTCTATGACCCCGCATTGAGATGTTTTACGTTTGCCGATTTTATTCTGGGGCCTACCATTGAAGAGTATGTGGAGTTTACTGAACTACCCGTGCAGAACCAGGTTCCATTCATTCATTCTGGCGCTAAGCCCAAGCTAGAGGACTTGGCCAAAGCTTTGCACATGGATGCTTCTGAATTATTGACTACTGTTTCCCGTGGAGTTCCAGGCTTCTCCCTCCAGTTCTTGATTGGTAAAGCCCAGGAGTACGCTAAGAGCGGGTGCTGGATTGCCTTCAATGTTGTGCTGGCTCTGTGCATTTATGGCATAGTTTTGTTTCCCAATGTACCGGATTTTGTGGACTTCGACGCCTTCTACTTGTTTGCCGCTGGTAATCCTGTACCTACCTTGCTCGGAGATTTCTACCACTCACTGCATTACAAGAATGAGAAGGGAAGAGGGAAGAATGTTCACTGTTGTGTACCATTGCTGGGTATGTGGTTTAAGAGCCACCTTCCCATGAAGGGATCTTTTGTGGAGAGTGCGACCACAGCTAGTTGGTCAGAGCGCCTGATGAGGCTATCTTCCGAAGACGTTGAATGGTTTGATAGAGACCTGCTGGGACCTGAGCTCATCTTCAGTTGTTCTGGGTACCCTAATGTCCCGCTGATAGGAAGAAAATGGTGTATCAACTACAACCCGTCATTGTTGGTCCGTCAGTTCGGATATGCGCTGAAGGACCCACCAAAGGAGGAAGAAGTACAGGAATCTCTGTACTTCACCGGAGACGTGAAGGGGGAGTTACTAGCCAAGCTGCAGCATGCCTGGACGCGTGTTAACCGAAGAGGGAAGCCGTTGTTGGGGAAGAATGACTGTCAGGCTTATGCACCATACAGAGTTTGGATCCAGGAGAGAGCAAGTCAGTTACGGATGCCATTTCCAGATGCACCAGTCCTTGTTCCTATTCCGGTAGCAGAGCCAACTACTGTTTCTCGGGAAGCCTACGAACAAGTTGTGAAAGAAAAAGAAGCCTTGATGAAGATCAACGAAGGGTTAGAGCAGGAGCTAGCCCAGATACGCAGTGAGAAAAACAAGGTCGTGCATGCTTTCCAACAGCAGATTGAGCTAATGAACAGACTAGGGGCTGAGTTGACTGAGGAGAGGAAGAAGCGCGAACGTCTGGGGCAAGAGTTCAGAAGCTCCCATGACATGCTGGAATCCAAAAAGAAGGCGCTCGACGCAGCACACCGAGAGATCTCTTCTTGCAATAAGACTTGGAATGCTACGCTCACCAACAATAAGAAGAGGGAGGATAAGTTGAAGCAACAAATTTCCGACCTCGAAGAGCAGTTGAAGTCCAGCATCAAGAAGTGTGAAGAAGAAGTGATGACCCGGTATAGTCTCCAGAATGCACTAAACAAGGCCATCAAAGGCAGAGATGAAGCTGTGTCTCAGAAGCGTAAGCTAGAGGATCGCTTCGGAGAGGGGGCATGGGAAGAAACTGCTGAAGACGTGCGACGTGTTCTCAAGAGAAGAAACCAACTTGTTGAAGGGCTGCTTGCTCGACCAAGTCATCCGGAGACCAAGAAGTTGCTAGAAGAGTACCAGACTTATGGGAGTGTTTGATCATTTCATGTAGTAACTTGTATGCTTCATTTGCATAGTGCTGAACATCACCAGGATTGTTGGTTGAGGTCATGCCTTCTTATTTTACTCTCAGTGATATTGTACTCTGGGCTTATTGGTTTCTCTGCAATATACGAGGCTTTCTGTGATTCAACTCCGATCTTTGTATTGCTAGCACTGTCACTGCACTGGCACCTTCACACTAGAATTAGGGAATGAATTTCCCTAATGCACAGACACAGATTGCATTGCATTCATATTCATATTGCATTACAGGTAATCTTTGGATGGTGTCTTATTTCCTGCTCTGTACCAGGTACTTTCCAGGATTGCAGATCAGCACCCGCACCGCTATTCCACTCGCACCAACTGTCGAAGAATCATGGATCAAATGCAGAACGAGATGCAAGATGTGCGCGAGAAGCTAGCTCTCTTTATGCAGACCATGGAAGCTATTGCAAAAGGTCAGGAGAATTTGCAGGCCATGGTGCAGCCTCTGTTGGTCAGAAACGCCGGTCACGGTAACGAGGATCATCAGTCTGTACGAGTCGATACTGTTCCTGGAGATGACACTCCCACGCCAGTGGCTCCACCTGTAGTCAATATACCTGCTGCTAATGTCAACAACGCTACCGCCGCTGGGAACGGTAACGTCGGAGTGGGGAACGAGACTGCTGTCCATAACGTTGGGCTTGGTGATGTCAACTTGGGTGATAACATGGGAGGCAACGGCTTCGGCAATGCTGGATTTGGGTTCAACGATCAGGGATTCGATAATGCTAGGAAGTATGGTTTCAATGCTCAAGGCTTTGGGCAAGATGGTTATGGTGTGGCCAATCAGGGTTACGGAGGTTTCGGAAATGGAAACGGCGCTGGGTTAATAGCTTTTGGGCCTGCTGGAGGTGTTCAGGGATACGGCAACAGAGGCCGAGGCCCGGTGATGAATCAGATTAGAGCTGGCCACAATAATGAATATGATGGGTATGGAGCCGGGAATGGTATGTGGCAAGAAGATCAGCAGGAGGACGCTTTCTCCGGCGGAGGCTTTGAAGGGCCGATGGATAACTCCCAGAAGATCAGAATGCTAGAAGAGCAGATGAGGGGGGTCCTGAACCAAAGTGTTGTGGGCTTGGACATGGCAACAATGGGCCTGGTACCTGGCTTGAGGGTGCCAATCAAATTCAAAGCTCCTACGTTTGATAAGTATAAAGGGGACACCTGTCCGAAAGTGCATGTGCGAGCTTATTACAGAAAGATGTCTGCGTACTCAACTGATGAGAGAATGCTAATGCATTTCTTTCAAGATAGTCTGTCGGGTCCTTCCTTAGAGTGGTACATGGGGTTGGAGCCAACTAATATCAAGACATGGAAGCAATTAGCAGAGGCATTTGTAGCTCACTACAAGTATAACAGCGACTTGGCGCCCAATCGGGTCCAATTGACAGGGCTGTCTCAGAAGAAGGGTGAGAGCTTTAAAGAGTACGCGCAAAGGTGGTGCGATATGGCTGCCAGGGTCCGTCCTCCTTTAGAAGACAAGGAAATGAACGACATGTTCATCGGCACGTTCACAGGCATGTTTTATGACAAGTTGTTTCACACATCTTTGGCTAGTTTCTCAGACTTAATTCTGATGGGAGAAAAGATTGAAAACAACATTAAGCAAGGCAGGTTCCAGGCGGAGGAATCAATTGCATCTGGCAGTAATAGGAAGGCTTTTGGTGGGCGCCGTCAGGGCGAGGCAAGCGCAGTATTTAGAGGCCGAGGCAGGGGTCGAAACCAATATCATCAGCCACAGCAGGTGGCGAGTGTTACTATTCCATATCAGCAACAACAGTTTCAGCAGCAGCCAATGCAACAACAACAGCAGCAGCAGCAGCAGCCACAGCAGGGGGCACAGCAGGCTCAGCGAAGGTTCCAGGGTGGTAAACCAAGAAGAGTATTTGAGAAGCCTCCCTCAACGTATGCTGATTTGTTGCAGACATTGTTGGGTTTGAACCTGGTAGAGAAGAGAACTCTGGCGCCGATAACGGGAACTCCCCCGTATGGTTATGATGCAAGCAGGCACTGTGAGTTTCACTCTGGGGCTCCGGGCCACGATGTAGAGGGTTGCCATGCTTTTAAGCATGTTGTGCAGGATCTTTTGGACAATAAGGCTATCAATTTCGGAACGGCGGGTCCGAATATAGTGCAGAAACCCATGCCTAATCATGGGGCAAACGCCATTCTGACTGAGGAAGGGTTGAATCTGATTATGAATGTCGACAATTTAAAGACGCCGCTGAACGAGATAAAAAGCAGATTGTTGCAAGGGGGTGTTTATCCAGGATGTGACGAGTATTGCTTAGAATGTTGGACCCTAGCTGGGGGGTGTGATGATTTGAAGAAAGGCATTCAGGCTTTAATTGATGGAGGCACATTGCAGTTTGACCGAGCAGCAATTGAAGAGCCTGCAGGGGCAGTAGCAGATGATCAGAGTGATGTGGCCACTGCAACGATTCCTCGGAAGACAATCACTATAACAACATCGGTCCAGCGACCACCGATCACCATAACTAAGGCCGGACCGATCCCGTACGAGAACACAAAAGCAGTCCCATGGTCATATGGGTTGGAGGTGTATTGTGACGGGATAAAGATTGATGTTAATAAACAGCCTGCCGAGACTGTAGACAACGTTGTTGGTTCAGGAGGTATGACAAGGAGTGGTAGGATCTTTATATCACCTGAAGTGGAGGTCGAAAGACTAGCAAAAGGAAAAGGGAAGATGGTTGAGAATGTCCCAGTGCAAGCCAGCGAAAAAGAAGCGGCATCGAAAGACGTAGAAGAGTTCATGCGCTTGATTCGAAAAAGTGATTATAAGATCGTGGAGCATCTGCAACAGACGCCGTCCAAAATATCCATCTTGTCATTGCTCTTGTGTTCGGAAGCTCACAGAAATGCTTTGTTGAAAGTCCTGGATACTTCCTTCATACCCCAAGACGTCTCCGTGAATCAGCTGGAAGGAGTGTTGGCACATGTGAATGCCGGCCACAGCCTGGGCTTTACTGACTTCGATTTGACCCCGAAAGGGAGGGATCATAATATGGCGCTGCATATATCTGTCGAATGTAGAGGATCAGTAATGTCGCATGTATTGGTCGACACCGGATCGTCTTTGAATGTGTTGCCCAAGAAAGCGATGATGAAGCTAGATGTCAGAGGAATCCTGTGCACGCCCAGTGACTTGGTAGTCAGAGCGTTTGATGGCACGCGAAGAACCGTCTTTGGATCGATAACATTGCCTCTGCAGGTGGGGCCGGAGGCGTTTGCAACGGAATTTTATATCATGGATATATAGCCCGCATATAGCTGCCTGCTCGGAAGACCCTGGATTCATGGGGCTGGGGCAGTCACGTCTACCCTGCATCAGAAGTTGAAATATATGGTCGGAGACAGCGTAGTCACCGTATGCGGAGAAGAAGACATCCTGGTCAGCCACCTGTCGTCATTTAAATATGTGGAGGTCGACGGAGAGATCCACGAAACACCCTGCCAGGCATTTGAAGGTTTGCGTATCAAGGACAAAGGTCCCGGGCCGAGCAAGGTGTCAGAGATAGCCGTCTCATCGTATAAAGAAGCTCAAGCTCTAGTGGAGGCAGGAGAAGCAAAGGGCTGGGGCAAAGTGCTGGATATCCCTGTGAAGATGGACCGGTTCGGGCTGGGATACCAACCGTCGTCGTCAACACCCGCTGTGGGGCCACCCCGTTTCAGAGGGCCAATAACCATCTCTGCCAGTGGAGTATGTCATGAAACCATCAATGCTGCTTCGGAGTCTGACGAAGGAGACAGCGACTGTGATATGGATGCCTGGATTCAGCCAAGCACGCCAGGACAAGGACTGTACAACTGGTCTATTCAGGAGCTTGTTCCTGTGACTCTTAAACAGTAATGCTTTGCTTTATTAATTGTTGAATAATCTGATGTCTTGCCCGGGGCATCGTGATTTGCTTAGGGATGTGTTGTTATGAACATTGCGTGTTAATCATTAAATAAATGGCATTTTTCATGTGCAAATACTGTAATCTCTGTCTTTCTTGTTTTGTATTTTTCAATAAAATGGCAACGAGGTTATTCGCTTTATACGCATTTTGAAGCACTTAACCATTCCTTTTGCAGGATAACATTTTCAGATGACATCCTTGAACCACCTATGACTCGTCCCGACTTTGAGCACCCGGTATTTCAGGCTGAAGAAGAGGTTGTCGAAGATAGTGATGTTCCTGAAGAACTGTCTTGGTTGGTGAAGCAAGAGGAAAGAGCCATTCTGCCTCACGAAGAGGTCATCGAAATTATCAACTTGGGGTTGGAAGGGGTTGAGAAGAATATTCGTATCGGAGCCGCGCTGCAGAGCGATATTAAGCGAAGACTGGTTGAAATGCTCAGAGAGTATAGTGATGTATTCGCTTGGTCGTATGAAGATATGCCAGGGCTCGATACAGACATGGTTGTGCACCGTCTGCCACTGAAAGAAGAATGCCCGCCGGTCAAACAAAAGCTTCGCAGAACTCGACCAGATATGGCAGTGAAGATCAAAGAGGAAGTTCAAAAACAGTGGGACGCTGGTTTCCTGGCTGTGACAAAATATCCCTCATGGGTTGCTAACATCGTACCAGTGCCAAAGAAAGACGGCAAGGTTCGAATGTGCGTGGATTATAGAGATTTGAATAAAGCAAGCCCAAAAGACGATTTTCCACTTCCTCATATCGACGTGCTAGTTGATAACACTGCTCAATACTCCATATTCTCCTTCATGGATGGCTTTTCAGGCTATAATCAGATTAAAATGGCGCCAGAGGATATGGAGAAGACTACTTTCATAACGCCTTGGGGAACATTTTGCTACAAAGTGATGCCCTTTGGTTTGAAAAATGCTGGGGCAACATATCAGCGTGCTATGACGACTCTTTTTCATGATATGATGCATAAAGAGATCGAAGTTTATGTTGACGATATGATTGCCAAATCCCAGACGGAGGAAGAGCATCTGGTGAATCTGCTGAAGTTATTTAAAAGGCTTAGGAAGTTCAGGCTGAGACTGAACCCTAACAAATGCACCTTCGGGGTGAGATTAGGTAAGCTGCTGGGGTTTATCGTAAGCAAAAGAGGAATAGAGGTCGATCCTGCTAAAATAAAAGCGATTCAAGAAATGCCGACGCCTAAAACAGAGAAAGAGATGCGCGGGTTTTTAGGGAGGTTGAACTACATCGCTCGGTTCATCTCTCACCTAACTGCCACGTGTGAACCATTATTCAAGCTGCTGAAGAAAGATCAAGCTGTAACATGGAACGAAAATTGTCAAAAGGCGTTCGATAAGATAAAGCAGTATTTGAAGGAGCCTCCTATTTTGATACCCCCAGTGGCAGGGAGACCCTTGATTATGTATTTGACAGTTCTTGAGGGAAGCATGGGTTGTGTTCTCGGTCAACACGACGAGACAGGAAGAAAAGAGCATGCGATTTACTACTTGAGTAAGAAATTTACAAATTGTGAATCTCGATACTCAATGCTTGAGAAAACTTGTTGCGCGCTAGCCTGGGCCGCCAAGCGTTTGAGGCAATACATGCTGAATCATACAACCATGCTCATCTCGAAGATGGATCCTATCAAATATGTATTCGAAAAGCAGGCGTTGTCAGGGAGAATTGCCCGTTGGCAGATGGTCTTGACTGAATATGACATCCAATATGTCTCACAAAAGGCTATAAAGGGGAGTGTGCTGTCTGAGTATCTGGCGGAGCAGCCTATTGAAGATTACCAATCGATGAGGTTTGATTTTCCTGACGAGGATATCATGCACCTAAAGATGAAAGATTGTGAAGAGTCATTGCCAGACGAAGGACCAGAGTTGGGTTCCAAATGGAAGATGATATTTGACGGAGCTGTGAATGCTTACGGTAGCGGAATAGGGGCAATCATCACTACGCCACACGGGTCGCACATCCCGTTCACTGCCCGATTTACCTTTGCCGTTACTAACAACGAGGCCGAATACGAAGCTTGTATAATGGGGCTTGAAGAAGCCATTGATTTGCGAATCAAAAATTTAGATGTATACGGAGACTCGACTCTGGTAGTGAATCAAATAAAAGGGGAATAGGAGACACGTCAGCCCAATTTGATACATTACATGAATTATGCAAGGAGATTGTTGCCTTTCTTCGACAAGGTTGAATTGCATCACGTACCGCGGGCAGAGAATCAAATGGCCGACGCCCTCGCCACTTTGTCTTCCATGTACAAAGTCAACTTCTGGAACGAGGCTCCCAGAATCATTATCTCTCGGCTTGACAGACCAGCTTTCGTATTTGCTATTGATGAAGCATCCAACGACAAACCGTGGTATTTTGATATCCTTAATTTTCTGAAGAATAAAGAGTATCCGGCTGGGGCATCCAGTCAAGATCAGAAAACTCTCAGGAGATTAGCGGGTAATTTCTATTTGAATCCGGATGGCGTCTTATACAGAAGAAACCACGACTTGGTGCTGTTGCATTGTGTAGACGAAAGAGAGGCAAAGCTGCTCATGGAGGAAATACACGAAGGTACCTTTGGTACGCATGCTGGTGGGCATGCTATGACGAGAAAGCTGCTGCGGGCAGGATATTTTTGGCTGACTATGGAGACTGACTGCTTCAAGTTTGCGAGGAAGTGCTACAAGTGCCAAATCTATGCTGATAAGATCCATGTGCCTCTAAGTCCTCTGAATGTGATGTCATCGCCATGGCCATTCTCGATGTGGGGAATCAATATGATTGGAAAGATCGAGCCGACAGCTTCTAACGGGCATCAGTTCATTCTAGTAGCGATCGATTATTTCACCAAGTGGGTGGAAGCGGCGTCGTACGCAAATGTAACGAAGCAAGTGGTGGTCAGATTCATCAAGAGAGATATCATTTTCCGATATGGGATCCCCGAGCGGATAATCACGGACAACGGTTCAAACCTGAACAACAAAATGATGAAGGAGCTCTGTCAGAATTTCAAGATCGAACATCGCAACTCCTCCCCTTACCGACCCAAGATGAATGGCGTTGTCGAGGCGGCCAATAAGAATATCAAGAAGATCGTTCAGAAGATGGTGGTGACCTATAAGGATTGGCATGAGATGCTACCTTTCGCTTTGCACGGTTATCGTACGACGGTACGCACATCAACCGGGGCAACCCCGTTCTCGTTAGTATACGGAATGGAAGCGGTATTACCATTGGAAGTGGAGATCCCTTCTCTGAGGGTATTGCGAGACGTTCAGCTAGACGAGGTAGAATGGGTGAAAGACAGGTTGAACCAATTGAGTTTGATGGATGAGAAGAGGCTAGCTTCTCTAGCATACGGTCGTTTGTACCAGAGCCGAATGAAGAAAGCATATGATAAGAAGATACATCCGCGGAGCTTTCAGACGGGTGACCTTGTGCTGAAAAGGATTCTCCCGCCGCAGGCAGATCACAGGGGCAAGTGGACACCCAACTACGAAGGGCCATACATTGTCAGGAAAGTCTTTTCAGGAGGAGCGTTGTTGTTGTCCACCATGGACGGTGAAGACTTCACGTCGCCTGTGAATTCGGACGCGGTTAAAAAATACTTTGCTTAAAATAGACCCGCTGGACAGAAAAAGAGAGTCCAGGCAAAAATGGGGCATCCTGGCGAACCAAAAATAGAATGAAAGGTTCGGGAAAAAGTTAGGGATAAAATTGAAAAATGTACACCCGCGAAGTTGAAAACCTACACTGGGCGGCTTCGGCAAAAAGGGGTATCCCGGTGAACTGAAAACCCGTAAAGGGCGGTTCACGCAAAAGTTAGGGATTTGAAAAGCAAATGACTGCGGTCCGAATTTAATATTTCAGTGAGCATCAGTGCGGGAGAATATACCTGAAGGGTCGATTATCAGATACAATCTCTTCGGAAGTGTGAATACCGGGAAAGCATTAGAGTCAGGTGAGTCATAGGAGGATCAGTTTGTGGTGTTCGTCTGCATCCCGTTGCCGACATGTGTACAAAATTTAATTTGTCAACATATTTATGCTTCTTGTGCATATTTGTATATTTGTTGTGCGTAGCTTCCTCTTTTCAGGAGTTACATCCCGTGTACAGAACTCTGCCCATTCAGGGGCCCAATCAATAAAATATGTTATTCAGTATTTGATGATGGTTCTTTACTGTTTTGTGCATGATAAACGCCTGAGTTTGATAAAACTAGCATGTGCATAATGTCACTGGCCCTTGCCAACAATTGCTAAAACTTTGAATTAACTGCAAACGATGTCACTAACGCTAACCTGAATAGATTTGGTTGCGTAGACTTGTCTTGTCTTGTTTGTGTTGTTGCAGGTTTCATAGCCATACGAGGAAGATGATCAAAAGATTGCGGTAACGGGAGACTCGACCCCCACGCAGGTCATGCATGTGCTCCCTGAAGAAGGATAGAATTCCCCAGCTAGTCGTAGCTTATCCAAAGGATATTCTCCAGCAAAGTCGTTTATCCTCAACAGAATTGACGATTCCAAGATTGTAAGGCTGTATCCAGACAGTGTATCTCAAGCAGAGTGGGTTTAATCGCAGAAGATTAATGTCCGTGAGCTGTATTCGGACAGTTCACTTTCTCCGCAGGGTCATTTACTCCCCCCCAGCGGAGCCAGTTGATTTTCCCCGAGAGAATCATCCTGTCCCTAGCGGAGTTCTCTTTTCAGCAAAGGCATTCCTCCCAGTGGAACTCGAAGATTAAGACTCTCCCCGACAGAGTTGGTGGTGCGCCCAGGCATTTATTTTGTCAAAATACCGTGTGATATCCGTTCACTTTCCAGCAGAAGTCCAATCATACCAAGCGCATCCGCTATTTTCCAGCAGAGTTGTATTCCCCAGCAGGGTGTTACTTCAACGAGGTGTTTGGTTTCAGTTCCCCATTTCCCAGCTGAGTTGACTTCACTCTCCCAGCATTTATTTTGCTGGAATAATTCTGTAGCATCTGGCTATCCCCAATGGAGTTGGCATTATCTTCAGCATTTATTTTGCTGAAGCAGTTCCTGTATCTCAGCAGTTCGGGTCTGCATTTGCGTTGGCATATAGTGTCATATTTGCATTGGCATATAGTGTCATACTTGCATTCACCAAAGAAAAAGCGTAGCATTCCCATGTCGATTGGAGCATTGCGTCATTGTCAAACATATGCATTTTGAAACATGAACCAGGTTGGCTAACCGTTTGTTTCAAGTATTGTTTCTCTTGCAGGTAGAGAGAGCCCTCGCTCAGGTGAATCAATAAACATTCGAAGTCTCGGCATGAGACATTCAACGAAGTGTCAGCTTTGGCACTACTCCCCACGGAGTTATCAGGATAAGTTTCTCTTTGTCCCCAAGCAGAGTTACTTATTTCCCCGCCAGGGTTTCTTGTTGAAGTTTCTCTAGTCCGACCAGCGGATTTGTTTCCTTCAAAGTTGTTGTTACGTCAGTATTAAAAGGTTTCATGAACCAGAATTTCAGAGGCTACCGCCAGTTATCAGAACAGGCGTCCGGAAGTTTGGTTTCCAAATATCCCTAGTAGAGTCGGCCTCAAAGCTGCTGTAACGTCAGTGATAAAAAGTTTGCGGACCAATGGAAGGATGAGTCCTAACGTGGACGGGTTTATTGACAGGTTTTTTGTGCTAAGAGAAGTGGGAGTCCTGACGTGGACATTTCCTCAAGTTGACGATGTGTGTTAGTCCCAATGTGGACAGATTCAAGTTCTCGGCATTGATTGAGTGTGGAGTCCTGACGTGGACAAAGTTGGTTACTCTTCGTGCTGGTGTCCTGACGTGGACCATTTATTTTCAGCAGATAGCTTTATTCGTAATGGTGAAAGGGGTGTCCTGACGTGGACAAGTTTGCAGTTCTTTGTGATGACAAGATGCGAGAGTCCTGACGTGGACAAATTTATCCGTCTTCGTGTTGTTGGCAGAGTGTGTGTCCTGACGTGGACAAAGTCTTATTTCCCCAGCAAGTCGAAGACGCGCAGGTCCTGACGTGGACAGGTTCTATTACTTCAGCAGGTTGAGATATGAGTCCTGACGTGGACAAGTCTCACCTCCCTAATGGGTCGAAGGTGCACGAGTCCTGACGTGGACAAATTTTATTTCCTCAGCGAGTCAAGAGGTGAGTCCTTATGGGGACAAATCAAATCGAAATGTGAGTCCTGACGTGGACAAGGTTATTCCTTACGTGGAAGGAGAAGCTTCAGTTCCTTACGTGGAAAAGCAAGTTCAGTCCTGACGTGGACAGACGCAGAAAAGACGAATTGATTCCTTACGTGGAAAGATTGTATTCCTTACGTGGAAAGATTGGAGTCCTTAGGTGGATAGATTAAGATGTATTCCTTACGTGGAAAGAGGTGATTCCTTACATGGAAAGATTGAGTCCTTACGTGGACATATCAAGATGGGAGTCCTTACGTGGACAAAACAGAAAGAGTGGTTTCCTTACGTGGAAAGATTGTGGTTTCCTTACGTGGAAAGATGTGATTCCTTACGTGGAAAGATTGGAGTCCTTACGTGGACATATCAAGTTGGAGTCCTAACGTGGACAGATTGAGATTATATTCCTTACGTGGAAAGATTGGAGTCCTTACGTGGACAAATCAGAAAGTGATATATTCCTAACGTGGAAAGGGAGGTCCTAACGTGGACAATGTAGTCCTAACGTGGACAAGTTATTCCTTACGTGGAAAAATGGTGATTCCTTACGTGGAAAAAGGATTAGAGTCCTTACGTGGACGGATCAAGACGATATGTATTCCTTACGTGGAAAAATGAGATTCCTTACGTGAAAAAAGTTTATTCCTTACGTGGAAAAGAAGATTGTATTCCTTACGTGGAAAAAGATAGATTCCTTACGTGGAAAGATGAATTCCTTACATGGAAAATTTAGTCCTGACGAGGACAGATCCAGACGAAGTCTTATTCCTAACGTGGAAATGTTACTCCTAACGTGGAAAAAATGGATTCCTAACGTGGAAAGGTTACTCCTAACGTGGAAAGGTTACTCCTAACGTGGAACGGTTATTCCTTACGTGGACGGTGTTATTCCTTACGTGGACGGTGTTATTCCTAACGTGGAAGAGTTCATTCCTAACGTGGACGATTTATTTCTAACGAGAAGGCAGACGAGCCATCCCCAGCAAAGTTGTTGAAGTTTCTTCGTGTTGATGGCAGATGGCGTCCTATCACGGACAAACAAAGTTCTATCCCTGCAATGATAAAGTCTTTTTCAGGCTGATGAAAATAATCCCCAGCACGAGATCAGTGGGTTGCCGTAACAGTTAGATTCAGCCGATGAATGTCGTTCCCCAAGCAGGGGCGCAGTTTATTTCTGCGGTTGGCAAATTTCTGGGTTCTTAGTATTCAACCATCTCGTACCGCGAATGTCTGAAGGCTACGGGCTCTTCACCCAATCGGGTCCAAGTCGCTTGAATAGGGGCAGCTGTTGCACCCTAAAATTTGCTCAACCTTATTCACTTGGGTTATGTTTCAATATCATTAGCATTTGCATATAGAGTCATGTACACAGTCTGATCATCTGCATAGCATAGCATAGCAAGTCATCCAACAGGGGACCAAGCATTATTCTCATCTCTATGAGCCTATCAAGAGGTTATTATTCTAATTCAATCTCATTCAAGTCATCAGAAAGAATTTGAAAGCTGAGAAGTCAATGGATCAAGCAGGGCTTCTATCTCCTATCTGAGGGTATCTGAGGATCAACAAAGTAAGTTGTGGGCTGTGGATGGAGCATGGAGAGTATGTGGGCATCATGGGAGACTTATAAAGTCATTTGGAGAAGGAGACAAGTCATTGGTGTAGTCACAAGAGTTGTGGATGAAGACAGTCAACTAGGGTTTCATCTGGGTCAACCCTGGGTCAACTCTAGGTCAATTGATTGATTGAAAGGCATTAAGGGCTATTGGAGAGATGTGGGGTTCCTCATTTGACATGAAGAATAAGGATATGGTGTTGTGCTAAGAAGAAATCAAAAGAAATCAAGGAGAAGAGGAGTTTCTAAATTAGGGTTTCTATGTAAAATCCCCTAGTTTAGGTCAAATTTCCAAGCAAGATAAGTCAAAATGCAAGCTTCAAATGGATCCTTGGCCAAAATGAAACTTGTAGAGGATCTCAAGACCTTTAATTTTAGTGGTGGAAGACATCAAGGATATTTATAGAACTCAAGTTATGGTCCTTGCAAGTTACAGGTCATCTGAGGTATCTGAAATTTTGTCTGTGAAAGTGACTTGACTTCCAAGCAATTTTTACCCCTCAAGGAGATTTCAAATGAATTTCTGGTCAACATAAGAGTTGTTCCTCATTGTCTTAGAGTTCTAGAATGGTATAGTATGCCTTCATATGATTTGTGGAACTCTACTTATGGTCTTGGAAAGCAAAGGGTATTTTGGTCATCTGAGAATTACAGGTCATTTCAAGCCTATGCCCAAAACTCATACAAGGAAGCTTCAAATGGAAACACTTACAACATCAAACTTGCTCCAAATTACATTTTGAGTCTATAAAAGTGACCATGAGAGATTGGAAAGATTCATAGCACAAGGTTTCAAAATTGTTGGATTTAATGAATAAAAATGGACTTAAAAATGAGATTTTTCATATTTTGGCCAAATGAGGTGAAATTATAGGTCATTTTGAATGGAAAGATCATTTTGAGAACATTGGCTAAAGTAGAATTTTGAGCTTGGTTCACATTTTGGGAGTTATTCAAGGTTACTTATCATGGAAGAAACATAAGCCAAATCCAAGGGAAATCACACAAGGGAAGTTTCTCCAAGTTTCTAGGAGGTTCTAATGACATGTATATATTGATATGAGAGGGTTCATGCCATGGTTGGTGATCACATTTACTCAAAACCACAAGTTTCACACATTTCTTTCATTTTGCAAAAGCTTCTCAAACTACCTCAAATCTTCACCAATCTTCACCATTCTTGATCTGATCTTCATCCTCATCATTCCTAGATCACAATTCTCACAAGCATTTGGTAGATTGGAGCAGAACTCGTGCCACACACTTCCATCCTCCAAGAAGCAAGAAACTTGGAATTGCAAGATCCAAGAGGTTTGAGTCCAATTCATTGCATACAGTAGTCAAGAACAAGCTCACTGATCAAGTTCAGACCATTGCAAGCATCAGATTCAAGGATCTCCATACCTGTTTTCCTCATCAAACCAGGTTGGTATCTCCATTCTAATTGATTGAATTAGCTAGCATGTTAGGGAATTGTTAGTATAGAACGGTTAAGATAGGTTAGATGATGGATTGTGCAAAGTTTGAAGAAGTTTCATGAAGGTTGATCATGGTATGCCAATTCTGTTGGAGCTTGTAACTCATAGGATAATGCATGATAATCTTGGATCCTTAGCTTAGAATGATCAGTATGAGGTGTAGATTAAATTAGGGTAAAGATTGGAGAGAATTGAGATGGTTGATGACAGGTGATATTGGTAGATTCAGAATGTTACACTCATCGAGTTCGTTTCTTGGTTGAGTTTTAGAGGAAGTTATTGTTATGGCTGTGTAGAGGGAAGAATTTAGAGCAATTTTGCTCTTGGAATCGTGTGGTTTCATGGTGAATGGAGGGAGAACGAAGCTGTTGAAAATGCATGCATGGTGAAGAATTTCAGAACCTAGGGTTTGCTGGAGGTTGAAGACGAAGCATTGGCCACACGATCATGAGTCTGACTTTGACTAGGAGACCAATCCAACGGCTGGTATTCAATCTGAAAAACGGAGGGAAACCCTGAAGGTGCTACGCACCGTTTCATTAAAGCATTTCTGATGGGCTTTGGAATTGCTTGCTAATGCCACCCCTCAAACCAAGCCCAATCCCAATTATAACTAGATTAATTGCTATTGGCACCGTTCTGAGTTTTTTTATTTTTTTTTTATTGAATTTTCTGATGCATTGGGCCCAGACGCGCTTGCTATGCGCGCCCCCCAGTCTGGGCCCGTTTCTCTTTTTTAACTGATTCTCATTACTAGATGCACCCCATTCTCCATTAATTCCATTATTTCTTTCATATTTCTTTGTTTTCTTTAAAAAATCATAAAAAATAGAAAAATGCATGATTTTAATTGGTTCTTTTTGCATATTATTCATATTTCTGTCAAGAAAATTATCCCATAAAAATTTTTTCATTTTATTTTTGTATTTTTTGCATATTTTTCTTTTAAATGGCATTTTAAGTAGTTTAATTTGATGCATGATTTTGTTAATTTTTGTTCTAATAGTTGCTTTAACATTTTTAACCCATTCTTTTTAGGTTGATTAGTAGATAAGATTAGCTTGTATATACAATTTAGTTCCCATTTTTAGAAATTAATTTTAGGTGATTAGTTTAGGTGTGAACAACATGAACAAAATTAGGGTTTAAGTGATGACTTAGGAGAATTGAATCATTTCCCTTAGGACTTAGAGACTGAATATTTTAGATATGGGACTATAGGGACTATGGGAAGTTATTACATCCCTTAGAAATCATTAGGATTCCCCTACTGCTATTAGTATATTACTGTCTATATTTGATTGATTGGTGTGGTGTGCCCTCTGGGGATTATTGTTTGTCTGTATGGGTATTGGGATTGTCTGGGGATTGGGAGAGCTGAAGACTTGTGATGATGAAGCCATTGGAGATCCAGAGCTTGAAGACCAACTTCCAGAGTTGATGAGGAGATTCTTGCTAGCAGCTGTTGAGGAGATTAGGGTTTAGGAGCTAGGCAGAGCTCTAGAGTAGAAAGCTTGATTCTCAAACATGGAAGGCCTTGACTGCCTCCATTCCTCTTTGTGATGCAGAGTCTCTCTAAGACACTCACCCCCTTCCTTTGGAAGGCTTGGTGCTACTGTCTAAGGGATAGAACTCTTGAGAGAAAATGTCTTATGTGTTAGTAGCAGTTTGTTTGCCACCCTTGGTAGTCAACTAATTGCTTAACACCCAATTCACTCTTGTGATTGATCCCTCATCCTGGAGGTTTGGGACTTGAAGAAAAGCCCTTGTAGACTGAAGATTGATGACAAAGACCTTGCTTGAAGGCTGTGGAGATGGGGGTTGATGCTTGCTGAAGCTTGTAGCTGTCTGGAGATGACTTGAAGATAGGTGCTGGTGCAGAGCTGCTGTGGCTGGTTTTTTTGCTGTATTTCATTTCTGATGTATTGATTGGTTTTTTGGACTGTATTGTTTGCTATTAACCTGCTGGGTTGAAAGTGAAGTCTGTTCACTTTTGCCTATTGTTTTCTAGGTTCGAGGTTGAGTGGGACTCCCTTGCCTCGCTTGTATTGCTGCATCCATGCATTTTACCGCTTTACTGTATATATCTGATATTGTTTCTGTTTCCGTCTATTCCCTTAGGATCTCTGTTTCTCTCTGTGCAAGAGA
Organism: Lathyrus sativus; assembly: GCA_963859935.3. Classification (NCBI taxonomy): domain Eukaryota; kingdom Viridiplantae; phylum Streptophyta; class Magnoliopsida; order Fabales; family Fabaceae; genus Lathyrus; species Lathyrus sativus. The sequence goes on along the minus strand of OZ012741.1, from coordinate 627,509,667 downwards.
GGAGCATGATAGACATTAGGTCTTAACCCATGCATGACAACACTAGGTTAGTTGATTCCCTTCGTAACCGTAGGTTAGGGTTCTGTCTCTTCTTCCTCAAAACAAACAGAAAATACAATAAAATTTCAAACACAATAAAAGACACTTCTTCCGTAAAAGAATGTGAACTCATCAAGACGTCATTTTTGTCTGCTTGGACTGCTAATCAGAAAAACCTTTTTCAGAAGGAATAAAATCAACCAAGACAAGCTTGTGTCATACGTGGCCCGAACTACGTTTGCTCTGATCTTCCATGCAGTGTGGAAGTACGTAGGCATAGGATGCGATATCCTAGCGAGCAACCTTCCCCTCCTTTCCCGTAGGTAGGCGAACTACGTTGACTCTGATTTCTCGTTTCAGACGGGAATACGTAGGCATAAAGTGCGATACTTTGCCGAGTCATTTTCTTTTCTTTTAACCCCTGACCTGTAGAGTAGATAGAAATAACAATCCATACCCGAAAACAAGCGTGGATCCCGTCGAGTACGACGGACGTGAGGGGTGCTAATACCTTCCCCTTGCGTAACCGACTCCCGAATCCAGGTTTTGGTTGCGACGACCATACCTTTCCCGTGTTGTGCGAGGTTTACTCTGAGCGTTTCCTTTCCCTCCCGTGGGATAAATAACGCACGGTGGCGACTCTTCTGTTCAGCCGGCGCCGATTTTCGCAGTAGCGACAGTAAGTTTAGATAGTTTGTTGATAAGGTTAAGTTTGGCCATTTAGAACTCATAGTATTGGCTGCTAAAGCCTGGATCTCATACCAAGTTGTAGATGGTGGTTGTCATTAGGGCAGTTTGTGGATATGTTGTTTTTATGTACTACACTGTTGGAATATTGGTGCATTGTCATGATGAGCTTGAACCTCTCATTAGAAACTATGTGTGTCTGTTGGAATTATAACATCTCATTTGGAGCAAATCACTTGAATTGATAGGCTGGTGACATTGTCTAAAAAAACTTGCTTATTTCTAAGGACTGTTTTGAATTTTGTTTTATCTGCTTGTTTAAGTTAGATCTCAAATTACTTGATTTAATTTTTTAAAAGTACCATGAAATGGCTGCTATCTGTTCATCAACATTGTTATAGAATGCTTTGGTTTTATAGGAACCATTTTGAATTGGTCAACTCATATAACTATCAGCATGCTTGTTTTGGATTGCTTCTGTTGAAATGGTTCAATGCTGTTGGAGCATGTACTGATGATCAACATGTGTCTTACTAATGATTGTTTGCTGTTAAATTTATTTCTCATGCTACATTTTAGTTTGAGTTTATTTTAACAAGTTGGTAGCAATTTTAATGTTTGGCATTGTAATAACAGTGGCTGTCACTGTCTTTTGATGTTGGAATCTTGTTAAGATTGTCCAGCTTTTGTGTGTGCTGGTACCAGTGTTTGTTTTGCAAGAAGTTTGTTCACATTACAATGTGAATATGTGCTACTTCTGTTAACAAAACACTCTGGTGTGTTTTACTTTTATTTTTGATTTTAACTTGTTGATGGGGCTGATATGGTTGTAATCCATCAATTCATATTGTTTGAAACACCAAGACTTGATTGTCAGTCCAGGCCTTGAATTTTGTCCT
>OZ012741.1:627465112-627507542 GCA_963859935.3 Lathyrus sativus | reverse complement strand
AGAGAGAGAGAGAAATAGGGAATGACATACATAGAATAAATTAGAGAGTTTAGTTAGAATATAAAAATAGAAATTTCATTCTAAACTAAAAGCAACATTATTTTGAGACGAAAATGTTTAATCAAATGTGACATTTATGTAGGGACTGAGGGAGCATAGTCTGAATTATATTTTTATTATATCCTTCACCTCAAATATCTTTTGTTGTAAAATTGAAAGGTTAAAAGCACGCCAAGACCTTCTCATTTTTAAATCACATAGTATATCTACCGCTACTAGAAACATGATGTGCAAGAGAATGAATAGTGGAAATCAAAATAAATAACCTCAACAAAAAATTAATTTTCCAAACATTATAAGAAATTCCAAAACAAGTCAGAGGAAGATAAAAAATAAAGATGACAAAAAGAACTTATTTAAAGAGTACGATTAAACCCATCAATTATTGGGGGATATAACAACTCACTAAATCACTATACTTCCTAAAATCATTTCAAGAGATACAAATGAGTAACTATAAAATAATTACTTATAGTTAATTATTTTTTATAATTAACTATAAAAGGTTCGATCCCCTGCATCTCCATAAAGGATTGTTGGTCACAAGTGTAAATTTGAAAACAATGTTGAATTTTGCAAATTTTATTTTAGAATTTATACGTCATTCTCTTGAGTTTTTGTTGTGTTCTCTGTCGTCGCCCTATCTTGTAATCCTAAAAGATTGCTTATTAGAACTGTTTTAGAATTTATAATTGATGATGTTTTATTCATTTTTTAAAATTATACTTCCTTAAACCAAAATTGAGTATCAAAATTCACTATTTGACTCAAACTAAAAAATCGACAAATGAAAGAGATGCAATAAAATTTGAAATTATTCTTACTTACTATTGACTTATTCTTATTTTCATGATGCAGAGAGAGAGAGAGAGAGAGAGAGAGAGAGAGAGAGAGAAATAGGGAATGACATACATAGAATAAATTAGAGAGTTTAGTTAGAATATAAAAATAGAAATTTCATTCTAAACTAAAAGCAACATTATTTTGAGACGAAAATGTTTAATCAAATGTGACATTTATGTAGGGACTGAGGGAGCATAGTCTGAATTATATTTTTATTATATCCTTCACCTCAAATATCTTTTGTTGTAAAATTGAAAGGTTAAAAGCACGCCAAGACCTTCTCATTTTTAAATCACATAGTATATCTACCGCTACTAGAAACATGATGTGCAAGAGAATGAATAGTGGAAATCAAATAAATAACCTCAACAAAAAATTAATTTTCCAAACATTATAAGAAATTCCAAAACAAGTCAGAGGAAGATAAAAAATAAAGAGTACAAAAAGAACTTATTTAAAGAGTACGATTAAACCCATCAATTATTGGGGGATATAACAACTCACTAAATCACTATACTTCCTAAAATCATTTCAAGAGATACAAATGAGTAACTATAAAATAATCTCCTTTATTCACAAGAGAAAACCTTATTGTCCACCCAAGAGATTCCTAATCTCTCCATTTCATTGTATTGAACAAAAAAACTCAAGGTGTTTAAATTTTTTCTTACTTCCCTAAGATACCTTCAAAGGTTGCTCAAATTTCTAGACCTACAAAGAATTTCTACGCTTTCATCTCAATTAAGGATCACCGCATCTTTGCTCTACCTTGCAGTCTTAAAAGTCTACCAAAAATAGGTAAAGGTCATGTTTATTACTTCTGAAGCCCATAAAGATATAGTAAGAACCTAACAGACGACCCATCAATAAATGAATCCACTAATTAAACTAACCTGATCCAATACTGATAAACCACAGAACTAGGCCAGCTTTTCGAATACCACACTCGACCACATCCTAAATTAGTCATTGTAGCCTCCTATAAGTCACTTTCTGTATGGAACACCTCCAAGGGATAGATCCTTTTCATCGCTATCTGTAGTCCCATGAGCCACTTCCTCCCCATATTTCTCTACATGATCGTCATCTTTGCTGACATCAAGCTGATGACAATCAACACACTAATGCGATTCTTCCGCCTCCTACGGCTCCTAAAATATTTCCCTAAGTCTTTTAAGCAATTGTTGATATCTCTAAGATTTCGTTCCTCTGCAGCTCTCACGTCTTCCAAATTCTTTTGATCCATATTTCATGCGTTCAGATATCTTCAGTTATCAACAGTCTCGAAGCATGTTTTGTTTTTTTCATCACTTGATGTTTTAAGGTATATTTGTAGTTCTTTAAAAATGTATTTTCAGTTGTAGTTTCAAAATTGTATCTGTGTCAGGTTTATAAAAAAGTATTTTTGACAGACAAAAATTAATAATTTAGAGACAAAATTTGTAATAGTTTTCAATTCTATTTTTAAATTGTGTTTTTTGTGTTGTAACAAATTCTTTTAACACTTGTGTTTATTGAGTGATCTTTTTTTTTCCAACCAATTCCTTCTAAACTTAGATTGATGCGCCATAATATTGACAGTATTCTCAAACTCGCATGAATGTAATTATGTGACTTTTAATGGGTTATGACAAGTATATTTGGAAGTAATTTTATTTTTAAAAACAATTATTTGCATTTTATTTGACTCATATTGTGTTACTTCTTCTTTGAATGAATTAAATATTTTAATCGAACATGCAACATATTTACCAATAATTTTATGAAATGATAATGTAATGTTGAAGTAAAAATTTCAAGATTAATGTTAATTGTGGGAATGTAGCTCAAATGGTAGAGCGCTCGCTTTGCATGCGAGAGGTACAGGGTTCGATCCCCTGCATCTCCAAAAAGGATTGTTGGTCACAAGTGTAAATTTGAAAACAATGTTGAATTTTGCAAATTTTATTTTAGAATTTATACGTCATTCTCTTGAGTTTTTGTTGTGTTCTCTGTCGTCGCCCTATCTTGTAATCCTAAAAGATTGCTTATTAGAACTGTTTTAGAATTTATAATTGATGATGTTTTATTCATTTTTTAAAAATTATACTTCCTTAAACCAAAATTGAGTATCAAAATTCACTATTTGACTCAAACTAAAAAATCGACAAATGAAAGAGATGTAATAAAATTTGAAATTATTCTTACTTACTATTGACTTATTCTTATTTTCATGATGCAGAGAGAGAGAGAGAGAGAGAGAGAGAGAGAGAGAGAGAAATAGGGAATGACATACATAGAATAAATTAGAGAGTTTAGTTAGAATATAAAAATAGAAATTTCATTCTAAACTAAAAGCAACATTATTTTGAGACGAAAATGTTTAATCAAATGTGACATTTATGTAGGGACTGAGGGAGCATAGTCTGAATTATATTTTTATTATATCCTTCACCTCAAATATCTTTTGTTGTAAAATTGAAAGGTTAAAAGCACGCCAAGACCTTCTCATTTTTAAATCACATAGTATATCTACCGCTACTAGAAACATGATGTGCAAGAGAATGAATAGTGGAAATCAAAATAAATAACCTCAACAAAAAATTAATTTTCCAAACATTATAAGAAATTCCAAAACAAGTCAGAGGAAGATAAAAAATAAAGATGACAAAAAGAACTTATTTAAAGAGTACGATTAAACCCATCAATTATTGGGGGATATAACAACTCACTAAATCACTATACTTCCTAAAATCATTTCAAGAGATACAAATGAGTAACTATAAAATAATTACTTATAGTTAATTATTTTTTATAATTAACTATAAAAGGTTCGATCCCCTGCATCTCCATAAAGGATTGTTGGTCACAAGTGTAAATTTGAAAACAATGTTGAATTTTGCAAATTTTATTTTAGAATTTATACGTCATTCTCTTGAGTTTTTGTTGTGTTCTCTGTCGTCGCCCTATCTTGTAATCCTAAAAGATTGCTTATTAGAACTGTTTTAGAATTTATAATTGATGATGTTTTATTCATTTTTTAAATATTATACTTCCTTAAACCAAAATTGAGTATCAAAATTCACTATTTGACTCAAACTAAAAAATCGACAAATGAAAGAGATGCAATAAAATTTGAAATTATTCTTACTTACTATTGACTTATTCTTATTTTCATGATGCAGAGAGAGAGAGAGAGAGAGAGAGAGAGAGAGAGAGAAATAGGGAATGACATACATAGAATAAATTAGAGAGTTTAGTTAGAATATAAAAATAGAAATTTCATTCTAAACTAAAAGCAACATTATTTTGAGACGAAAATGTTTAATCAAATGTGACATTTATGTAGGGACTGAGGGAGCATAGTCTGAATTATATTTTTATTATATCCTTCACCTCAAATATCTTTTGTTGTAAAATTGAAAGGTTAAAAGCACGCCAAGACCTTCTCATTTTTAAATCACATAGTATATCTACCGCTACTAGAAACATGATGTGCAAGAGAATGAATAGTGGAAATCAAAATAAATAACCTCAACAAAAAATTAATTTTCCAAACATTATAAGAAATTCCAAAACAAGTCAGAGGAAGATAAAAAATAAAGAGTACAAAAAGAACTTATTTAAAGAGTACGATTAAACCCATCAATTATTGGGGGATATAACAACTCACTAAATCACTATACTTCCTAAAATCATTTCAAGAGATACAAATGAGTAACTATAAAATAATCTCCTTTATTCACAAGAGAAAACCTTATTGTCCACCCAAGAGATTCCTAATCTCTCCATTTCATTGTATTGAACAAAAAAACTCAAGGTGTTTAAATTTTTTTCTTACTTCCCTAAGATACCTTCAAAGGTTGCTCAAATTTCTAGACCTACAAAGAATTTCTACGCTTTCATCTCAATTAAGGATCACCGCATCTTTGCTCTACCTTGCAGTCTTAAAAGTCTACCAAAAATAGGTAAAGGTCATGTTTATTACTTCTGAAGCCCATAAAGATATAGTAAGAACCTAACAGACGACCCATCAATAAATGAATCCACTAATTAAACTAACCTGATCCAATAATGATAAACCACAGAACTAGGCCAGCTTTTCGAATACCACACTCGACCACATCCTAAATTAGTCATTGTAGCCTCCTATAAGTCACTTTCTGTATGGAACACCTCCAAGGGATAGATCCTTTTCATCGCTATCTGTAGTCCCATGAGCCACTTCCTCCCCATATTTCTCTACATGATCGTCATCTTTGCTGACATCAAGCTGATGACAATCAACACACTAATGCGATTCTTCCGCCTCCTACGGCTCCTAAAATATTTCCCTAAGTCTTTTAAGCAATTGTTGATATCTCTAAGATTTCGTTCCTCTGCAGCTCTCACGTCTTCCAAATTCTTTTGATCCATATTTCATGCGTTCAGATATCTTCAGTTATCAACAGTCTCGAAGCATGTTTTGTTTTTTTCATCACTTGATGTTTTAAGGTATATTTGTAGTTCTTTAAAAAATGTATTTTCAGTTGTAGTTTCAAAATTGTATCTGTGTCAGGTTTATAAAAAAGTATTTTTGACAGACAAAAATTAATAATTTAGAGACAAAATTTGTAATAGTTTTCAATTCTATTTTTAAATTGTGTTTTTTGTGTTGTAACAAATTCTTTTAACACTTGTGTTTATTGAGTGATCTTTTTTTTTCCAACCAATTCCTTCTAAACTTAGATTGATGCGCCATAATATTGACAGTATTCTCAAACTCGCATGAATGTAATTATGTGACTTTTAATGGGTTATGACAAGTATATTTGGAAGTAATTTTATTTTTAAAAACAATTATTTGCATTTTATTTGACTCATATTGTGTTACTTCTTCTTTGAATGAATTAAATATTTTAATCGAACATGCAACATATTTACCAATAATTTTATGAAATGATAATGTAATGTTGAAGTAAAAATTTCAAGATTAATGTTAATTGTGGGAATGTAGCTCAAATGGTAGAGCGCTCGCTTTGCATGCGAGAGGTACAGGGTTCGATCCCCTGCATCTCCAAAAAGGATTGTTGGTCACAAGTGTAAATTTGAAAACAATGTTGAATTTTGCAAATTTTATTTTAGAATTTATACGTCATTCTCTTGAGTTTTTGTTGTGTTCTCTGTCGTCGCCCTATCTTGTAATCCTAAAAGATTGCTTATTAGAACTGTTTTAGAATTTATAATTGATGATGTTTTATTCATTTTTTAAAAATTATACTTCCTTAAACCAAAATTGAGTATCAAAATTCACTATTTGACTCAAACTAAAAAATCGACAAATGAAAGAGATGTAATAAAATTTGAAATTATTCTTACTTACTATTGACTTATTCTTATTTTCATGATGCAGAGAGAGAGAGAGAGAGAGAGAGAGAGAAATAGGGAATGACATACATAGAATAAATTAGAGAGTTTAGTTAGAATATAAAAATAGAAATTTCATTCTAAACTAAAAGCAACATTATTTTGAGACGAAAATGTTTAATCAAATGTGACATTTATGTAGGGACTGAGGGAGCATAGTCTGAATTATATTTTTATTATATCCTTCACCTCAAATATCTTTTGTTGTAAAATTGAAAGGTTAAAAGCACGCCAAGACCTTCTCATTTTTAAATCACATAGTATATTTACCGCTACTAGAAACATGATGTGCAAGAGAATGAATAGTGGAAATCTAAATAAATAACCTCAACAAAAAATTAATTTTCCAAACATTATAAGAAATTCCAAAACAAGTCAGAGGAAGATAAAAAATAAAGAGTACAAAAAGAACTTATTTAAAGAGTAGGATTAAACCCATCAATTATTGGGGGATATAACAACTCACTAAATCACTATACTTCCTAAAATCATTTCAAGAGATACAAATGAGTAACTATAAAATAATCTCCTTTATTCACAAGAGAAAACCTTATTGTCCACCCAAGAGATTCCTAATCTCTCCATCTCATTGTATTGAACAAAAAAACTCAAGGTGTTTAAATTTTTTTCCTACTTCCCTAAGATCCCCTAAAAGGTTGCTCAAATTTCTAGACCTACAAAGAATTTCTACGCTTTCATCTCAATTAAGGATCACCGCATCTTTGCTCTATCTTGCAGTCTTAAAAGTCTCCCAAAAATAGGTAAAGGTCATGTTTATTACTTCTTAAGCCCATAAAGATATAGTAAGAACCTAACAGACGACCCATCAATAAATGAATCCACTAATTAAACTAACCTGATCCAATACTGATGAACCACAGAACTAGGCCAGCTTTTCGAATACCACAACCAACCACATCCTAACTTAGTCATTGTAGCCTCCTATAAGTCACTTTCTGTATGGAACACCTCCAAGGGATAGATCCTTTTCATTGCTATCTGTAGTCCCATGAGCCACTTCCTCCCCATATTTCTCTACATGATCGTCATCTTTGCTGACATCAAGCTGATGACAATCAACACACTAATGCGATTCTTCCGCCTCCTACGGCTCCTAAAATATTTCCCTAAGTCTTTTAAGCAATTGTTGATATCTCTAAGATTTCGTTCCTCTGCAGCTCTCACGTCTTCCAAATTCTTTTGATCCATATTTCATGCGTTCAGATATCTTCAGTTATCAACAGTCTCGAAGCATGTTTTGTTTTTTTCATCACTTGATGTTTTAAGGTATACTTGTAGTTCTTCAAAAAATGTATTTTTTCAGTTGTAGTTTCAAAATTGTATCTGTGTCAGGTTTATAAAAAAGTATTTTTGACAGACAAAAATTAATAATTTAGAGACAAAATTTGTAATAGTTTTCAATTCTATTTTTAAATTGTGTTTTTTGTGTTGTAACAAATTCTTTTAACACTTGTGTTTATTGAGTGATCTTTTTTTTTCCAACCAATTCCTTCTAAACTTAGATTGATGCGCCATAATATTGACAGTATTCTCAAACTCGCATGAATGTAATTATGTGACTTTTAATGGGTTATGACAAGTATATTTGGAAGTAATTTTATTTTTTAAAAACAATTATTTGCATTTTATTTGACTCATATTGTGTTACTTCTTCTTTGAATGAATTAAATATTTTAATCGAACATGCAACATATTTACCAATAATTTTATGAAATGATAATGTAATGTTGAAGTAAAAATTTCAAGATTAATGTTAATTGTGGGGATGTAGCTCAAATGGTAGAGCGCTCGCTTTGCATGCGAGAGGTACAGGGTTCGATCCCCTGCATCTCCAAAAAGGATTGTTGGTCACAAGTGTAAATTTGAAAACAATGTTGAATTTTGCAAATTTTATTTTAGAATTTATACGTCATTCTCTTGAGTTTTTGTTGTGTTTTGTCGCCCTATCTTGTAATCCTAAAAGATTGCTTATTAGAACTGTTTTAGAATTTATAATTGATGATGTTTTATTCATTTTTTAAAAATTATACTTCCTTAAACCAAAATTGAGTATCAAAATTCACTATTTGACTCAAACTAAAAAATCGACAAATGAAAGAGATGTAATAAAATTTGAAATTATTCTTACTTACTATTGACTTATTCTTATTTTCATGATGCAGAGAGAGAGAGAGAGAGAGAGAGAGAGAGAGAGAGAGAGAGAGAAATAGGGAATGACATACATAGAATAAATTAGAGAGTTTAGTTAGAATAAAAATAGAAATTTCATTCTAAACTAAAAGCAACATTATTTTGAGACGAAAATGTTTAATCAAATGTGACATTTATGTAGGGACTGAGGGAGCATAGTCTGAATTATATTTTTATTATATCCTTCACCTCAAATATCTTTTGTTGTAAAATTGAAAGGTTAAAAGCACGCCAAGACCTTCTCATTTTTAAATCACATAGTATATCTACCGCTACTAGAAACATGATGTGCAAGAGAATGAATAGTGGAAATCAAAATAAATAACCTCAACAAAAAATTAATTTTCCAAACATTATAAGAAATTCCAAAACAAGTCAGAGGAAGATAAAAAATAAAGAGTACAAAAAGAACTTATTTAAAGAGTACGATTAAACCCATCATTTATTGGGGGATATAACAACTCACTAAATCACTATACTTCCTAAAATCATTTCAAGAGATACAAATGAGTAACTATAAAATAATCTCCTTTATTCACAAGAGAAAACCTTATTGTCCACCCAAGACATTCCTAATCTCTCCATCTCATTGTATTGAACAAAAAAACTCAAGGTGTTTAAATTTTTTTCTTACTTCCCTAAGAAACCTTAAAAGGTTGCTCAAATTTCTAGACATACAAAGAATTTCTACGCTTTCATCTCAATTAAGGATCACCGCATCTTTGCTCTATCTTGCAGTCTTAAAAGTCTCCCAAAAATAGGTAAAGGTCATGTTTATTACTTCTGAAGCCCATAAAGATATAGTAAGAACCTAACAGACGACCCATCAATAAATGAATCCACTAATTAAACTAACCTGATCCAATACTGATGAACCACAGAACTAGGCCAGCTTTTCGAATACCACAACCAACCACATCCTAACTTAGTCATTGTAGCCTCCTATAAGTCACTTTCTGTATGGAACACCTCCAAGGGATAGATCCTTTTCATTGCTATCTGTAGTCCCATGAGCCACTTCCTCCCCATATTTCTCTACATGATCGTCATCTTTGCTGACATCAAGCTGATGACAATCAACACACTAATGCGATTCTTCCGCCTCCTACGGCTCCTAAAATATTTCCCTAAGTCTTTTAAGCAATTGTTGATATCTCTAAGATTTCGTTCCTCTGCAGCTCTCACGTCTTCCAAATTCTTCTGATCCATATTTCATGCGTTCAGATATCTTCAGTTATCAACAGTCTCGAAGCATGTTTTGTTTTTTTCTTCACTTGATGTTTTAAGGTATACTTGTAGTTCTTCAAAAAGTGTATTTTCAGTTGTAGTTTCAAAATTGTATCTGTGTCAGGTTTATAAAAAAGTATTTTTGACAGACAAAAATTAATAATTTAGAGACAAAATTTGTAATAGTTTTCAATTCTATTTTTAAATTGTGTTTTTTGTGTTGTAAAAAATTCTTTTAACACTTGTGTTAATTGAGTGGTCATTTTTTTTCCAACCAATTCCTTCTAAACTTAGATTGATGCGCCATAATATTGACAGTATTCTCAAACTCGCATGAATGTAATTATGTGACTTTTAATGGGTTATGACAAGTATATTTGGAAGTGATTTTATTTTTAAAAACAATTATTTGCATTTTATTTGACTCATATTGTGTTACTTCTTCTTTGAATGAATTAAATATTTTAATCGAACATGCAACATATTTACCAATAATTTATTGAAATGATAATGTAATGGTGAAGTAAAAATTTCAAGATTAATGTTAACTGTGGGTATGTAGCTCAAATGGTAGAGCGCTCGCTTTGCATGCGAGAGGTACAGGGTTCGATCCCCTGCATCTCCATAAAGGATTGTTGGTCACAAGTGTAAATTTGAAAACAGTGTTGAATTTTGCAAAATTTCATTGTTGTGTTCTCTCTCTTCCCCCTATCTTGTAATCCTAAAAGATTGCTTATTAGAACTGTTTTAGAATTTATAATTGATGATGTTTTATTCATTTTTTAAAAATTATACTTCCTTAAACCAAAATTGAGTATCAAAATTCACTATTTGACTCAAACTAAAAATCGACAAATGAAAGAGATGTAGTAAAATTTGAAATTATTCTTACTTACTATTGACTTATTCTTATTTTCATGATGCAGAGAGAGAGAGAGGAAAAAGTAGGGAATGACATACATAGAATAAATTAGAGAGCACAGTTAGAATATAAAAATAGAAATTTCATTCTAAACTAAAAGCAACATTATTTTGAGACGAAAATGTTTAATAAAATGTGACATTTATGTAGGGACTGAGGGAGCATAGTCTGAATTATATTTTTATTATATCCTTCACCTCAAATATCTTTTGTTGTAAAATTGAAAGGTTAAAAGCACGCCAAGACCTTCTCATTTTTAAATCACATAGTATATCTACCCCTACTAGAAACATGATGTGCAAGAGAATGAATAGTGGAAATCAAAATAAATAACCTCAAAAAAAAATTAATTTTCCAAACATTATAAGAAATTCCAAAACAAGTCAGAGGAAGATAAAAAATAAAGAGTACAAAAATAACTTATTTAAAGAGTACGATTAAACCCATCAACTATTGGGGGATATAACAACTCTCTAAATCACTATACTTCCTAACATCATTTCAAGAGATACAAATGAGTAACTATGAAATAATCTCCTTTATTCACAAGAGAAAACCTTATTGTCCACCCAAGAGTTTCCTAATCTCTCCATCTCATTGTATTGAATAAAAAAACTCAAGGTGTTTAAGTTTTTTTCTTAATTCCCTAAGATACCTTCAAAGGTTGCTCAAATTTCTAGACCTACAAAGAATTTCTACGCTTTCATCTCAACTAAGGATCACCGCATCTTTGCTCTACCTTGCAGTCTTAAAAGTCTACCAAAAATAGGTAAAGGTCATGTTTATTACTTCTGAAGCCCATAAAGATATAGTAAGAACCTAACAGACGACCCATCAATAAATGAATCCACTAATTAAACTAACCTGACCCAATACTGATGAACCACAGAACTAGGCCAGCTTTTCGAATACCACAGCCAACCACATACTAACTTAGTCATTGTAGCCTCCTATAAATCACTTTCTGTATGGAACACCTCCAAGGGATAGATCCTTTTCATCGCTATCTGTAGTCCCATGAGCCAATTCCTCCCCATATTTCTCTACATGATCGTCATCTTTGCTGACATCAAGCTGATGACAATCAACACACTAATGCGATTCTTCCGCCTCCTACGGCTCCCAAAATATTTCCCTAAGTGTTTTAAGGAATTGTTGATATCTCTAAGATTTCGTTCCTCTGCAGCTCTCACGTCTTCCAAATTCTTCTGATCCATATTTCATGCGTTCAGATATCTTCAGTTATCAACAGTCTCGAAGCATGTTTTGTTTTTTTCTTCACTTGATGTTTTTAGGTATACTTGTAGTTCTTCAAAAAATGTATTTCAGTTGTAGTTTCAAAATTGTATCTGTGTCAGGTTTATAAAAAAGTATTTTTGACAGACAAAAATTAATAATTTAGAGACAAAATTTGTAATAGTTTTCAATTCTATTTTTAAATTGTGTGTTTTTGTGTTGTAACAAATTCTTTTAACACTTGTGTTAATTGAGTGGTCATTTTTTTTCCAACCAATTCCTTCTAAACTTAGATTGATGCGCCATAATATTGACAGTATTCTCAAACTCGCATGAATGTAATTATGTGACTTTTAATGGGTTATGACAAGTATATTTGGAAGTGATTTTATTTTTTAAAACAATTATTTGCATTTTATTTGACTCATATTGTGTTACTTCTTCTTTGAATGAATTAAATATTTTAATCGAACATGCAACATATTTAGCAATAATTTTATGAAATGATAATGTAATGTTGAAATAAAAATTTCAAGATTAATGTTAACTGTGGGGATGTAGCTCAAATGGTAGAGCGCTCGCTTTGCATGCGCATAAAGGATTGTTGGTCACAAGTGTAAATTTGAAAAGAATTTATACGTCATTCTCTTGAGTTTTTGTTGTGTTCTCTGTCGTCCCCCTATCTTGTAATCCTAAAAGATTGCTTATTAGAACTGTTTTAGAATTTATAATACCAAAATTGAGTATCAAAATTCACTATTTGACTCAAACTAAAAAATCGACAAATGAAAGAGATGTAATAAAATTTGAAATTATTCTTACTTACTATTGACTTATTCTTATTTTCATGTTTATTACTTCTGAAGCCCATAAAGATATAGTAAGAACCTAACAGACGACCCATCAATAAATGAATCCACTAATTAAACTAACCTGACCCAATACTGATGAACCACAGAACTAGGCCAGCTTTTCGAATACCACAGCCAACCACATACTAACTTAGTCATTGTAGCCTCCTATAAATCACTTTCTGTATGGAACACCTCCAAGGGATAGATCCTTTTCATCGCTATCTGTAGTCCCATGAGCCAATTCCTCCCCATATTTCTCTACATGATCGTCATCTTTGCTGACATCAAGCTGATGACAATCAACACACTAATGCGATTCTTCCGCCTCCTACGGCTCCCAAAATATTTCCCTAAGTGTTTTAAGGAATTGTTGATATCTCTAAGATTTCGTTCCTCTGCAGCTCTCACGTCTTCCAAATTCTTCTGATCCATATTTCATGCGTTCAGATATCTTCAGTTATCAACAGTCTCGAAGCATGTTTTGTTTTTTTCTTCACTTGATGTTTTTAGGTATACTTGTAGTTCTTCAAAAAATGTATTTTCAGTTGTAGTTTCAAAATTGTATCTGTGTCAGGTTTATAAAAAAGTATTTTTGACAGACAAAAATTAATAATTTAGAGACAAAATTTGTAATAGTTTTCAATTCTATTTTTAAATTGTGTGTTTTTGTGTTGTAACAAATTCTTTTAACACTTGTGTTAATTGAGTGGTCATTTTTTTTCCAACCAATTCCTTCTAAACTTAGATTGATGCGCCATAATATTGACAGTATTCTCAAACTCGCATGAATGTAATTATGTGACTTTTAATGGGTTATGACAAGTATATTTGGAAGTGATTTTATTTTTTAAAACAATTATTTGCATTTTATTTGACTCATATTGTGTTACTTCTTCTTTGAATGAATTAAATATTTTAATCGAACATGCAACATATTTAGCAATAATTTTATGAAATGATAATGTAATGTTGAAATAAAAATTTCAAGATTAATGTTAACTGTGGGGATGTAGCTCAAATGGTAGAGCGCTCGCTTTGCATGCGCATAAAGGATTGTTGGTCACAAGTGTAAATTTGAAAAGAATTTATACGTCATTCTCTTGAGTTTTTGTTGTGTTCTCTGTCGTCCCCCTATCTTGTAATCCTAAAAGATTGCTTATTAGAACTGTTTTAGAATTTATAATACCAAAATTGAGTATCAAAATTCACTATTTGACTCAAACTAAAAAATCGACAAATGAAAGAGATGTAATAAAATTTGAAATTATTCTTACTTACTATTGACTTATTCTTATTTTCATGTTTATTACTTCTGAAGCCCATAAAGATATAGTAAGAACCTAACAGACGACCCATCAATAAATGAATCCACTAATTAAGCTAACCTGACCCAATACTGATGAACCACCGAACTAGGCCAGCTTTTCGAATACCACAGCCAACCACATACTAACTTAGTCATTGTAGCCTCCTATAAATCACTTTCTGTATGGAACACCTCCAAGGGATAGATCCTTTTCATCGCTATCTGTAGTCCCATGAGCCAATTCCTCCCCATATTTCTCTACATGATCGTCATCTTTGCTGACATCAAGCTGATGACAATCAACACACTAATGCGATTCTTCCGCCTCCTACGGCTCCCAAAATATTTCCCTAAGTGTTTTAAGGAATTGTTGATATCTCTAAGATTTCGTTCCTCTGCAGCTCTCACGTCTTCCAAATTCTTCTGATCCATATTTCATGCGTTCAGATATCTTCAGTTATCAACAGTCTCGAAGCATGTTTTGTTTTTTTCTTCACTTGATGTTTTTAGGTATACTTGTAGTTCTTCAAAAAATGTATTTTCAGTTGTAGTTTCAAAATTGTATCTGTGTCAGGTTTATAAAAAAGTATTTTTGACACACAAAAATTAATAATTTAGAGACAAAATTTGTAATAGTTTTCAATTCTATTTTTAAATTGTGTGTTTTTGTGTTGTAACAAATTCTTTTAACACTTGTGTTAATTGAGTGGTCATTTTTTTTCCAACCAATTCCTTCTAAACTTAGATTGATGCGCCATAATATTGACAGTATTCTCAAACTCGCATGAATGTAATTATGTGACTTTTAATGGGTTATGACAAGTATATTTGGAAGTGATTTTATTTTTTAAAACAATTATTTGCATTTTATTTGACTCATATTGTGTTACTTCTTCTTTGAATGAATTAAATATTTTAATCGAACATGCAACATATTTAGCAATAATTTTATGAAATGATAATGTAATGTTGAAATAAAAATTTCAAGATTAATGTTAACTGTGGGGATGTAGCTCAAATGGTAGAGCGCTCGCTTTGCATGCGCATAAAGGATTGTTGGTCACAAGTGTAAATTTGAAAAGAATTTATACGTCATTCTCTTGAGTTTTTGTTGTGTTCTCTGTCGTCCCCCTATCTTGTAATCCTAAAAGATTGCTTATTAGAACTGTTTTAGAATTTATAATACCAAAATTGAGTATCAAAATTCACTATTTGACTCAAACTAAAAAATCGACAAATGAAAGAGATGTAATAAAATTTGAAATTATTCTTACTTACTATTGACTTATTCTTATTTTCATGTTTATTACTTCTGAAGCCCATAAAGATATAGTAAGAACCTAACAGACGACCCATCAATAAATGAATCCACTAATTAAACTAACCTGACCCAATACTGATGAACCACAGAACTAGGCCAGCTTTTCGAATACCACAGCCAACCACATACTAACTTAGTCATTGTAGCCTCCTATAAATCACTTTCTGTATGGAACACCTCCAAGGGATAGATCCTTTTCATCGCTATCTGTAGTCCCATGAGCCAATTCCTCCCCATATTTCTCTACATGATCGTCATCTTTGCTGACATCAAGCTGATGACAATCAACACACTAATGCGATTCTTCCGCCTCCTACGGCTCCCAAAATATTTCCCTAAGTGTTTTAAGGAATTGTTGATATCTCTAAGATTTCGTTCCTCTGCAGCTCTCACGTCTTCCAAATTCTTCTGATCCATATTTCATGCGTTCAGATATCTTCAGTTATCAACAGTCTCGAAGCATGTTTTGTTTTTTTCTTCACTTGATGTTTTTAGGTATACTTGTAGTTCTTCAAAAAATGTATTTTCAGTTGTAGTTTCAAAATTGTATCTGTGTCAGGTTTATAAAAAAGTATTTTTGACACACAAAAATTAATAATTTAGAGACAAAATTTGTAATAGTTTTCAATTCTATTTTTAAATTGTGTGTTTTTGTGTTGTAACAAATTCTTTTAACACTTGTGTTAATTGAGTGGTCATTTTTTTTCCAACCAATTCCTTCTAAACTTAGATTGATGCGCCATAATATTGACAGTATTCTCAAACTCGCATGAATGTAATTATGTGACTTTTAATGGGTTATGACAAGTATATTTGGAAGTGATTTTATTTTTTAAAACAATTATTTGCATTTTATTTGACTCATATTGTGTTACTTCTTCTTTGAATGAATTAAATATTTTAATCGAACATGCAACATATTTAGCAATAATTTTATGAAATGATAATGTAATGTTGAAATAAAAATTTCAAGATTAATGTTAACTGTGGGGATGTAGCTCAAATGGTAGAGCGCTCGCTTTGCATGCGCATAAAGGATTGTTGGTCACAAGTGTAAATTTGAAAAGAATTTATACGTCATTCTCTTGAGTTTTTGTTGTGTTCTCTGTCGTCCCCCTATCTTGTAATCCTAAAAGATTGCTTATTAGAACTGTTTTAGAATTTATAATACCAAAATTGAGTATCAAAATTCACTATTTGACTCAAACTAAAAAATCGACAAATGAAAGAGATGTAATAAAATTTGAAATTATTCTTACTTACTATTGACTTATTCTTATTTTCATGTTTATTGCTTCTGAAGCCCATAAAGATATAGTAAGAACCTAACAGACGACCCATCAATAAATGAATCCACTAATTAAACTAACCTGACCCAATACTGATGAACCACAGAACTAGGCCAGCTTTTCGAATACCACAGCCAACCACATACTAACTTAGTCATTGTAGCCTCCTATAAATCACTTTCTGTATGGAACACCTCCAAGGGATAGATCCTTTTCATCGCTATCTGTAGTCCCATGAGCCAATTCCTCCCCATATTTCTCTACATGATCGTCATCTTTGCTGACATCAAGCTGATGACAATCAACACACTAATGCGATTCTTCCGCCTCCTACGGCTCCCAAAATATTTCCCTAAGTGTTTTAAGGAATTGTTGATATCTCTAAGATTTCGTTCCTCTGCAGCTCTCACGTCTTCCAAATTCTTCTGATCCATATTTCATGCGTTCAGATATCTTCAGTTATCAACAGTCTCGAAGCATGTTTTGTTTTTTTCTTCACTTGATGTTTTTAGGTATACTTGTAGTTCTTAAAAAAATGTATTTTCAGTTGTAGTTTCAAAATTGTATCTGTGTCAGGTTTATAAAAAAGTATTTTTGACAGACAAAAATTAATAATTTAGAGACAAAATTTGTAATAGTTTTCAATTCTATTTTTAAATTGTGTGTTTTTGTGTTGTAACAAATTCTTTTAACACTTGTGTTAATTGAGTGGTCATTTTTTTTCCAACCAATTCCTTCTAAACTTAGATTGATGCGCCATAATATTGACAGTATTCTCAAACTCGCATGAATGTAATTATGTGACTTTTAATGGGTTATGACAAGTATATTTGGAAGTGATTTTATTTTTTAAAACAATTATTTGCATTTTATTTGACTCATATTGTGTTACTTCTTCTTTGAATGAATTAAATATTTTAATCGAACATGCAACATATTTAGCAATAATTTTATGAAATGATAATGTAATGTTGAAATAAAAATTTCAAGATTAATGTTAACTGTGGGGATGTAGCTCAAATGGTAGAGCGCTCGCTTTGCATGCGCATAAAGGATTGTTGGTCACAAGTGTAAATTTGAAAAGAATTTATACGTCATTCTCTTGAGTTTTTGTTGTGTTCTCTGTCGTCCCCCTATCTTGTAATCCTAAAAGATTGCTTATTAGAACTGTTTTAGAATTTATAATACCAAAATTGAGTATCAAAATTCACTATTTGACTCAAACTAAAAAATCGACAAATGAAAGAGATGTAATAAAATTTGAAATTATTCTTACTTACTATTGACTTATTCTTATTTTCATGATGCAGAGAGAGAGAGAGAGGAAAAAATAGGGAATGACATACATAGAATAAATTAGAGAGTACAGTTAGAATATAAAAATAGAAATTTTATTCTAAACTAAAAGCAACATTATTTTAAGACGAAAATGTTTAATCAACTGTGACATTTATGTAGGGACTGAGGGAGCATAGTCTGAATTATATTTTTATTATATCCTTCACCTCAAATATCTTTTGTTGTAAAATTGAAAGGTTAAAAGCACGCCAAGACCTTCTCATTTTTAAATCACATAGTATATCTACCGCTACTAGAAACATGATGTGCAAGAAAATGAAAAGTGGAAATCAAAATAAATAACCTCAACAAAAAATTAATTTTCCAAACATTATAAGAAATTCCAAAACAAGTCAGAGGAAGATAAAAAATAAAGAGTACAAAAAGAACTTATTTAAAGAGTACGATTAAACCCATCAACTATTGGGGGGTATAACAACTCTCTAAATCACTATACTTCCTAACATCATTTCAAGAGATACAAATGAGTAACTATAAAATAATCTCCTTTATTCACAAGAGAAAACCTTATTGTCCACCCAAGAGTTTCCTAATCTCTCCATCTCATTGTATTGAATAAAAAAACTCAAGGTGTTTAAGTTTTTTTCTTAATTCCCTAAGATGCCTTCAAAGGTTGCTCAAATTTCTAGACCTACAAAGAATTTCTACGCTTTCATCTCAACTAAGGATCACCGCATCTTTGCTCTACCTTGCAGTCTTAAAAGTCTACCAAAAATAGGTAAAGGTCATGTTTATTACTTCTGAAGCCCATAAAGATATAGTAAGAACCTAACAAACGACCCATCAATAAATGAATCCACTAATTAAACTAACCTGACCCAATACTGGTGAACCACAGAACTAGGCCAGCTTTTCGAATACCACAGCCAACCACATACTAACTTAGTCATTGTAGCCTCCTATAAATCACTTTCTGTATGGAACACCTCCAAGGGATAGATCCTTTTCATCGCTATCTGTAGTCCCATGAGCCAATTCCTCCCCATATTTCTCTACATGATCGTCATCTTTGCTGACATCAAGCTGATGACAATCAACACACTAATGCGATTCTTCCGCCTCCTACGGCTCCCAAAATATTTCCCTAAGTGTTTTAAGGAATTGTTGATATCTCTAAGATTTCGTTCCTCTGCAGCTCTCACGTCTTCCAAATTCTTCTGATCCATATTTCATGCGTTCAGATATCTTCAGTTATCAACAGTCTCGAAGCATGTTTTGTTTTTTTCTTCACTTGATGTTTTTAGGTATACTTGTAGTTCTTAAAAAAATGTATTTTCAGTTGTAGTTTCAAAATTGTATCTGTGTCAGGTTTATAAAAAAGTATTTTTGACAGACAAAAATTAATAATTTAGAGACAAAATTTGTAATAGTTTTCAATTCTATTTTTAAATTGTGTGTTTTTGTGTTGTAACAAATTCTTTTAACACTTGTGTTAATTGAGTGGTCATTTTTTTTCCAACCAATTCCTTCTAAACTTAGATTGATGCGCCATAATATTGACAGTATTCTCAAACTCGCATGAATGTAATTATGTGACTTTTAATGGGTTATGACAAGTATATTTGGAAGTGATTTTATTTTTTAAAACAATTATTTGCATTTTATTTGACTCATATTGTGTTACTTCTTCTTTGAATGAATTAAATATTTTAATCGAACATGCAACATATTTAGCAATAATTTTATGAAATGATAATGTAATGTTGAAATAAAAATTTCAAGATTAATGTTAACTGTGGGGATGTAGCTCAAATGGTAGAGCGCTCGCTTTGCATGCGCATAAAGGATTGTTGGTCACAAGTGTAAATTTGAAAAGAATTTATACGTCATTCTCTTGAGTTTTTGTTGTGTTCTCTGTCGTCCCCCTATCTTGTAATCCTAAAAGATTGCTTATTAGAACTGTTTTAGAATTTATAATACCAAAATTGAGTATCAAAATTCACTATTTGACTCAAACTAAAAAATCGACAAATGAAAGAGATGTAATAAAATTTGAAATTATTCTTACTTACTATTGACTTATTCTTATTTTCATGATGCAGAGAGAGAGAGAGAGGAAAAAATAGGGAATGACATACATAGAATAAATTAGAGAGTACAGTTAGAATATAAAAATAGAAATTTTATTCTAAACTAAAAGCAACATTATTTTAAGACGAAAATGTTTAATCAACTGTGACATTTATGTAGGGACTGAGGGAGCATAGTCTGAATTATATTTTTATTATATCCTTCACCTCAAATATCTTTTGTTGTAAAATTGAAAGGTTAAAAGCACGCCAAGACCTTCTCATTTTTAAATCACATAGTATATCTACCGCTACTAGAAACATGATGTGCAAGAAAATGAAAAGTGGAAATCAAAATAAATAACCTCAACAAAAAATTAATTTTCCAAACATTATAAGAAATTCCAAAACAAGTCAGAGGAAGATAAAAAATAAAGAGTACAAAAAGAACTTATTTAAAGAGTACGATTAAACCCATCAACTATTGGGGGGTATAACAACTCTCTAAATCACTATACTTCCTAACATCATTTCAAGAGATACAAATGAGTAACTATAAAATAATCTCCTTTATTCACAAGAGAAAACCTTATTGTCCACCCAAGAGTTTCCTAATCTCTCCATCTCATTGTATTGAATAAAAAAACTCAAGGTGTTTAAGTTTTTTTCTTAATTCCCTAAGATGCCTTCAAAGGTTGCTCAAATTTCTAGACCTACAAAGAATTTCTACGCTTTCATCTCAACTAAGGATCACCGCATCTTTGCTCTACCTTGCAGTCTTAAAAGTCTACCAAAAATAGGTAAAGGTCATGTTTATTACTTCTGAAGCCCATAAAGATATAGTAAGAACCTAACAAACGACCCATCAATAAATGAATCCACTAATTAAACTAACCTGACCCAATACTGGTGAACCACAGAACTAGGCCAGCTTTTCGAATACCACAACCAACCACATACTAACTTAGTCATTGTAGCCTCCTATAAATCACTTTCTGTATGGAACACCTCCAAGGGATAGATCCTTTTCATCGCTATCTGTAGTCCCATGAGCCAATTCCTCCCCATATTTCTCTACATGATCGTCATCTTTGCTGACATCAAGCTGATGACAATCAACACACTAATGCGATTCTTCCGCCTCCTACGGCTCCCAAAATATTTCCCTAAGTGTTTTAAGGAATTGTTGATATCTCTAAGATTTCGTTCCTCTGCAGCTCTCACGTCTTCCAAATTCTTCTGATCCATATTTCATGCGTTCAGATATCTTCAGTTATCAACAGTCTCGAAGCATGTTTTGTTTTTTTCTTCACTTGATGTTTTTAGGTATACTTGTAGTTCTTCAAAAAATGTATTTTCAGTTGTAGTTTCAAAATTGTATCTGTGTCAGGTTTATAAAAAAGTATTTTTGACAGACAAAAATTAATAATTTAGAGACAAAATTTGTAATAGTTTTCAATTCTATTTTTAAATTGTGTGTTTTTGTGTTGTAACAAATTCTTTTAACACTTGTGTTAATTGAGTGGTCATTTTTTTTCCAACCAATTCCTTCTAAACTTAGATTGATGCGCCATAATATTGACAGTATTCTCAAACTCGCATGAATGTAATTATGTGACTTTTAATGGGTTATGACAAGTATATTTGGAAGTGATTTTATTTTTTAAAACAATTATTTGCATTTTATTTGACTCATATTGTGTTACTTCTTCTTTGAATGAATTAAATATTTTAATCGAACATGCAACATATTTAGCAATAATTTTATGAAATGATAATGTAATGTTGAAATAAAAATTTCAAGATTAATGTTAACTGTGGGGATGTAGCTCAAATGGTAGAGCGCTCGCTTTGCATGCGCATAAAGGATTGTTGGTCACAAGTGTAAATTTGAAAAGAATTTATACGTCATTCTCTTGAGTTTTTGTTGTGTTCTCTGTCGTCCCCCTATCTTGTAATCCTAAAAGATTGCTTATTAGAACTGTTTTAGAATTTATAATACCAAAATTGAGTATCAAAATTCACTATTTGACACAAACTAAAAAATCGACAAATGAAAGAGATGTAATAAAATTTGAAATTATTCTTACTTACTATTGACTTATTCTTAGTTTCATGATGCAGAGAGAGAGAGAGAGGAAAAATAGGGAATGACATACATAGAATAAATTAGAGAGTACAGTTAGAATATAAAAATAGAAATTTTATTCTAAACTAAAAGCAACATTATTTTAAGACGAAAATGTTTAATCAACTGTGACATTTATGTAGGGACTGAGGGAGCATAGTCTGAATTATATTTTTATTATATCCTTCACCTCAAATATCTTTTGTTGTAAAATTGAAAGGTTAAAAGCACGCCAAGACCTTCTCATTTTTAAATCACATAGTATATCTACCGCTACTAGAAACATGATGTGCAAGAGAATGAAAAGTGGAAATCAAAATAAATAACCTCAACAAAAAATTAATTTTCCAAACATTATAAGAAATTCCAAAACAAGTCAGAGGAAGATAAAAAATAAAGAGTACAAAAAGAACTTATTTAAAGAGTACGATTAAACCCATCAACTATTGGGGGGCATAACAACTCTCTAAATCACTATACTTCCTAACATCATTTCAAGAGATACAAATGAGTAACTATAAAATAATCTCCTTTATTCACAAGAGAAAACCTTATTGTCCATCCAAGAGTTTCCTAATCTCTCCATCTCATTGTATTGAATAAAAAAACTCAAGGTGTTTAAGTTTTTTTCTTAATTCCCTAAGATGCCTTCAAAGGTTGCTCAAATTTCTAGACCTACAAAGAATTTCTACGCTTTCATCTCAACTAAGGATCACCGCATCTTTGCTCTACCTTGCAGTCTTAAAAGTCTACCAAGAATAGGTAAAGTTCATGTTTATTACTTCTGAAGCCCATAAAGATATAGTAAGAACCTAACAGACGACCCATCAATAAATGAATCCACTAATTAAACTAACCTGACCCAATACTGATGAACCACAGAACTAGGCCAACTTTTCGAATACCACAGCCAACCACATCCTAACTTAGTCATTGTAGCCTCCTATAAGTCAATTTCTGTACGGAACACCTCCAAGGGATAGATCCTTTTCATCGCTATCTGTAGTCCCATGAGCCACTTCCTCCCCATAATTCTCTACATGATCGTCATCTTTGCTGACATCAAGCTGATGACAATCAACACACTAATGCGATTCATCCGCCTCCTATGGCTCCCAAAATATTTCCCTAAGTCTTTTAAGCAATTATTGATATCTCTAAGATTTCGTTCCTTTGCAGCTCTCACGTCTTCCAAATTCTTCTGATCCATATTTCATGCGTTCAGATATCTTCAGTTATCAACAGTCTCGAAGCATGTTTTGTTTTTTTTCATCACTTGATGTTTTAAGGTATACTTGTAGTTCTTCAAAAAATGTATTTTCAGTTGTAGTTTCAAAATTGTATCTGTGTCAGGTTTATAAAAAAGTATTTTTGACAGACAAAAATTAATAATTTAGAGACAAAATTTGTAATAGTTTTCAACTCTATTTTTAAATTGTGTTTTTTGTGTTGTAACAAATTCTTTTAACACTTGTGTTAATTGAGTGGTCATTTTTTTTCCAACCAAGTTCCTTCTAAACTTAGATTGATGCGCCATAATATTGACCGTATTCTCAAACTCGCATGAATGTAATTATGTGACTTTTAATGGGTTATGACAAGTATATTTGGAAGTGATTTTATTTTTTAAAAACAATTATTTGCATTTTATTTGACTCATATTGTGTTACTTCTTCTTTGAATGAATTAAATATTTTAATTGAACATGCAACATATTTACCAATAATTTTATGAAATGATAATGTAATGTTGAAGTAAAAATTTCAAGATTAATGTTAACTGTGGGGATGTAGCTCAAATGGTAGAGCGCTCGCTTTGCATGTGAGAGGTACAGGGTTCGATCCCCTGCATCTCCATAAAGGATTGTTGGTTTCAAGTGTAAATTTGAAAAAAGTGTTGAATTTTGCAAATTTGTTTTATTCATTTTTTAAAAATTATACTTCCTTAAAAATTATACTTATTCTTATTTTCATGATGCAGAGAGAGAGAGAGAGAGGAAAAAATAGGGAATGACATACATAGAATAAATTAGAGAGTACAGTTAGAATATAAAAATAGAAATTTTATTCTAAACTAAAAGCAACATTATTTTAAGACGAAAATGTTTAATCAACTGTGACATTTATGTAGGGACAGAGGGAGCATAGTCTGAATTATATTTTTATTATATCCTTCACCTCAAATATCTTTTGTTGTAAAATTGAAAGGTTAAAAGCACGCCAAGACCTTCTCATTTTGAAATCACATAGTATATCTACCGCTACTAGAAACATGATGTGCAAGAGAATGAATAGTGGAAATCAAAATAAATAACCTCAACAAAAAATTAATTTTCCAAACATTATAAGAAATTCCAAAACAAGTCAGAGGAAGATAAAAAATAAAGAGTACAAAAAGAACTTATTTAAAGAGTACGATTAAACCCATCAACTATTGGGGGGTATAACAACTCTCTAAATCATTATACTTCCTAACATCATTTCAAGAGATACAAATGAGTACATAAAATAATCTCCTTTATTCACAAGAGAAAACCTTATTGTCCACCCAAGAGTTTCCTAATCTCTCCATCTCATTGTATTGAATAAAAAAACTCAAGGTGTTTAAGTTTATTTCTTAATTCCCTAAGATGCCTGCAAAGGTTGCTCAAATTTCTAGACCTACAAAGAATTTCTACGCTTTCATCTCAACTAAGGATCACCGCATCTTTGCTCTACCTTGCAGTCTTAAAAGTCTACCAAGAATATGTAAAGTTCATGTTTATTACTTCTGAAGCCCATAAAGATATAGTAAGAACCTAACAGACGACCCATCAATAAATGAATCCACTAATTAAACTAACCTGACCCAATACTGATGAACCACAGAACTAGGCCAGCTTTTCGAATACCACAGCCAACCACATCCTAACTTAGTCATTGTAGCCTCTTATAAGTCAATTTCTGTACGGAACACCTCCAAGGGATAGATCCTTTTCATCGCTATCTGTAGTCCCATGAGCCACTTCCTCCCCATATTTGTCTACATGATCGTCATCTTTGCTGACATCAAGCTGATGACAATCAACACACTAATGCGATTCATCCGCCTCCTACGGCTCCCAAAATATTTCCCTAAGTCTTTTAAGCAATTGTTGATATCTCTAAGATTTCGTTCCTCTGCAGCTCTCACGTCTTCCAAATTCTTCTGATCCATATTTCATGCGTTCAGATATCTTCAGTTATCAACAGTCTCGAAGCATGTTTTGTTTTTTTTCATCACTTGATGTTTTAAGGTATACTTCTAGTTCTTCAAAAAATGTATTTTCAGTTGTAGTTTCAAAATTGTATCTGTGTCAGGTTTATAAAAAAGTATTTTTGACAGACAAAAATTAATAATTTAGAGACAAAATTTGTAATAGTTTTCAATTCTATTTTTAAATTGTGTTTTTTGTGTTGTAACAAGTTCTTTTAACACTTGTGTTAATTGAGTGGTCATTTTTTTTCCAACCAATTCCTTCTAAACTTAGATTGATGCGCCATAATATTGACAGTATTCTCAAACTCGCATGAATGTAATTATGTGACTTTTAATGGGTTATGACAAGTATATTTGGAAGTGATTTTATTTTTTAAAAACAATTATTTGCATTTTATTTGACTCATATTGTGTTACTTCTTCTTTGAATGAATTAAATATTTTAATCGAACATGCAACATATTTACCAATAATTTAATGAAATGATAATGTAATATTGAAGTAAAAATTTCAAGATTAATGTTAACTGTGGGGATGTAGCTCAAATGGTAGAGCACTCGCTTTGCATGCGAGAGGTACAGGGTGCGATCCCATGCATCTCCATAAAGGATTGTTGGTCACAAGTGTAAATTTGAAAACAGTGTTGAATTTTGCAAATTTATACGTCATTCTCTTGAGTTTTTGTTGTGTTCTTTTATTCATTTTTTAAAAATTATACTTCCTTAAACCAAAATTGAGTATCAAAATTCACTATTTGACTCAAACTAAAAAATCGACAAATGAAAGAGATGTAATAAAATTTGAAATTATTCTTACTTACTATTGACTTATTCTTATTTTCATGATGCAGAGAGAGAGAGAGAGGAAAAAATAGGGAATGACATACATAGAATAAATTAGAGAGTACAGTTAGAATATAAAAATAGAAATTTTATTCTAAACTAAAAGCAACATTATTTTAAGACGAAAATGTTTAATCAACTGTGACATTTATGTAGGGACTGAGGGAGCATAGTCTGAATTATATTTTTATTATATCCTTCACCTCAAATATCTTTTGTTGTAAAATTGAAAGGTTAAAAGCACGCCAAGACCTTCTCATTTTTAAATCACATAGTATATCTACCGCTACTAGAAACATGATGTGCAAGAGAATGAATAGTGGAAATCAAAATAAATAACCTCAACAAAAAATTAATTTTCCAAACATTATAAGAAATTCCAAAACAAGTCAGAGGAAGATAAAAAATAAAGAGTACAAAAAGAACTTATTTAAAGAGTACGATAAACCCATCAACTATTGGGGGGTATAACAACTCTCTAAATCACTATACTTCCTAACATCATTTCAAGAGATACAAATGAGTAACTATAAAATAATCTCCTTTATTCACAAGAGAAAACCTTATTGTCCACCCAAGAGTTTCCTAATCTCTCCATCTCATTGTATTGAATAAAAAAACTCAAGGTGTTTAAGTTTTTTTCTTAATTCCCTAAGATGCCTTCAAAGGTTGCTCAAATTTCTAGACCTACAAAGAATTTCTACGCTTTCATCTCAACTAAGGATCACCGCATCTTTGCTCTACCTTGCAGTCTTAAAAGTCTACCAAGAATAGGTAAAGTTCATGTTTATTACTTCTGAAGCCCATAAAGATATAGTAAGAACCTAACAGACGACCCATCAATAAATGAATCCACTAATTAAACTAACCTGACCCAATACTGATGAACCACAGAACTAGGCCAGCTTTTCGAATACCACAACCAACCACATCCTAACTTAGTCATTGTAGCCTCCTATAAGTCAATTTCTGTACGGAACACCTCCAAGGGATAGATCCTTTTCATCGCTATCTGTAGTCCCATGAGCCACTTCCTCCCCATATTTCTCTACATGACCGTCATCTTTGCTGACATCAAGCTGATGACAATCAACACACTAATGCGATTCATCCGCCTCCTACGGCTCCCAAAATTTTTCCCTAAGTCTTTTAAGCAATTGTTGATATCTCTAAGATTTCGTTCCTCTGCAGCTCTCACGTCTTCCAAATTCTTCTGATCCATATTTCATGCGTTCAGATATCTTCAGGCATCAACAGTCTCGAAGCATGTTTTGTTTTTTTTGATCACTTGATGTTTTAAGGTATACTTGTAATTCTTCAAAAAATGTATTTTCAGTTGTAGTTTCAAAATTGTATCTGTGTCAGGTTTATAAAAAAGTATTTTTGACAGACAAAAATTAATAATTTAGAGATAAAATTTGTAATAGTTTTCAACTCTATTTTTAAATTGTGTTTTTTGTGTTGTAACAAATTCTTTTAACATTTGTGTTCATTGAGTGGTCATTTTTTTTCCAACCAATTCCTTCTAAACTTAGATTGATGCGCCATAATATTGACAGTATTCTCAAACTCGCATGAATGTAACTATGTGAATTTTAATGGGTTATGGCAAGTATATTTGGAAGTAATTTTATTTTTTTAAAATAATTATTTGCATTTTATTTGACTCATATTGTGTTACTTCTTGTTTGAATGAATTAAATAATTTAATCGAACATGCAACATATTTACCAATAATTTTATGAAATGATAATGTAATGTTGAAGTAAAAATTTCAAGATTAATGTTAACTGTGGGGATGTAGCTCAAATGGTAGAGCGCTAGCTTTGCATGCGAGAGGTACAGGGCCCCCCTATCTTGTAATCCTAAAAGATTTGATATGTCATTTCTGCGGAATTCCCCACTAAAAATAATTGCTTTTTAGAAGTATTTTAGAATTTATAACTGATGATGTTTTATTCATTTTTTAAAAATTATACTTCCTTAAACCAAAATTGAGTATCAAAATTCACTATTTGACTCAAACTAAAAAATTGACAAATGAAAGAGATGTAATAAAATTTGAAATTATTCTTACTTACTATTGACTTATTCTTATTCTCATGATGCAAAGAGATTTTAGAACTGTTTTAGAATTTATAACTGATGATGTTTTATTCATTTTTTAAAAATTATACTTCCATAAACCAAAATTGAGTATCAAAATTCACTATTTGACTCAAACTAAAAAATTGACAAATGAAAGAGATGTAATAAAATTTGAAATTATTCTTACTTACTATTGACTTATTCTTATTCTCATGATGCAAAGAGAGAGAGAGAAGAAGAAAAAATAGGGAATGACATACATAGAATAAATTAGAGAGTACAGTTAGAATATAAAAATAGAAATTTCATTCTAAACTAAAAGCAACATTATTTTGAGACGAAAATGTTTAATCAAATGTGACAATTATGTAGGGACTGAGGGAGCATAGTCTGAATTATATTTTTATTATATCCTTCACCTCAAATATCTTTTGTTGTAAAATTGAAAGGTTAAAAGCACGCCAAGACCTTCTCATTTTTAAATCACATAGTATATCTACCGCTACTAGAAACATGATGTGCAAGAGAATGAATAGTGGAAATCAAAATAAATAACCTCAACAAAAAATTAATTTTTGAAACATTATAAGAAATTCCAAAACAAGTCAGAGGAAGATAAAAAATAAAGAGTACAAAAAGAACCTATTTAAAGAGTACGATTAAACCCATCAACTATTGGGGGATATAACAACTCTCTAAATCACTATACTTTCTAACATCATTTCAAGATATACAAATAAGTAACTATAAAATAATCTCCTTTATTCACAAGAGAAAACCTTATTGTCCACCCAAGAGTTTCCTAATCTCTCCATCTCATTGTATTGAATAAAAAAACACAAGGTGTTTATGATTTTTTCTTAATTCCCTAAGATACCCTCAAAGGTTGCTCAAGTTTCTAGACCTACAAAGAATTTCTACGCTTTCATCTCAACTAAGGATCACCGCATCTTTGCCCTACCTTGCAGTCTTAAAAGTCTTCCAAAAATAGGTAAAGGTCATGTTTATTACTTCTGAAGCCCATAAAGATATAGTAAGAACCTAACAGACGACCCATCAATAAATGAATCCACTAATTAAACTAACCTGACCCAATACTGATGAACCACAGAACTAGGCCAGCTTTTCGAATACCACAGCCAACCACATCCTAACTTAGTCATTGTAGCCTCCTATAAGTCACTTTCTGTATGGAACACCTCCAAGGGATAGATCCTTTTCATCGCTATCTGTAGTCCATGAGCCACTTCCTCCCCATATTTCTCTACATGATCGTCATCTTTGCTGACATCAAGCTGATGACAATCAACACACTAATGCGATTCATCCGCCTCCTACGGCTCCCAAAATATTTCCCTAAGTCTTTTAAGCAATTGTTGATATCTCTAAGATTTTGTTCCTCTGCAGCTCTCACGTCTTCCAAATTCTTCCGATCCATATTTCATGCGTTCAGATATCTTCAGTTATCAACATTCTCGAAGCATGTTTTGTTTTTTTCATCACTTGATGTTTTAAGGTATACTTGTAGTTCTTCAAAAAATGTATTTTCAGTTGTAGTTTCAAAATTGTATCTGTGTCAGGTTTATAAAAAAGTATTTTTGACAGATAAAAATTAATAATTTAGAGACAAAATTTGTAATACTTTTCAATTCTATTTTTAAATTGTGTTTTTTGTGTTGTAACAAATTCTTTTAACACTTGTGTTTATTGAGTGGTCATTTTTTTTCCAACCAATTCCTTCTAAACTTAGATTGATGCGCCATAATATTGACATTATTCTCAAACTCGCATGAATGTAATTATGTGACTTTTAATGGGTTATGACAAGTATATTTGGAAGTAGTTTTATTTTTTAAAAACAATTATTTGCATTTTATTTGACTCATATTGTGTTACTTCTTCTTTGAATGAATTAAATATTTTAATCGAACATGCAACATATTTACCAATAATTTTATGAAATGATAATGTAATGTTGAAGTAAAAATTTCAAGATTAATGTTAACTGTGGGGATGTAGCTTAAATGGTAGATCGCTCGCTTTGCATGCGAGAGGTACAGGGTTCGATCCCCTGCATTTCCATAAAGGATTGTTGGTCACAAGTGTAAATTTGAAAACAGTGTTGAATTTTGCAAATTTTATTTTAGAATTTATACGTCATTCTCTTTGGTTGTGTTCTCTTTCGTCCCCCTATCTTGTAATCCTTTTTAGAATTTATAATTGATGATGTTTTATTCATTTTTTAAAAATTATACTTCCTTAAACCAAAATTGAGTATCAAACTTCACAATTTCACTCAAACTAAAAAATCGACAATGAAAGAGATGTAATAAAATTTGAAATTATTCTTACTTACTATTGACTTATTCTTATTTTCGTGATGCAGAGAGAGAGGGAGGAAAAAATAGGGAATGACATACATAGAATAAATTAGAGAGTACAGTTAGAATATAAAAATAGAAATTTCATTCTAAACTAAAAGCAACATTATTTTGAGACGAAAATTTTTAATCAAATGTGACATTTATGTAGGGACTGAGGGAGCATAGTCTGAATTATATTTTTATTATATCCTTCACCTCAAATATCTTTTGTTGTAAAATTGAAAGGTTAAAAGCATGCCAAGACCTTCTCATAATGGATTGTTGGTCACAAGTGTAAATTTGAAAACAGTGTTGAATTTTGCAAATTTTATTTTAGAATTTATACGTCATTCTCTTTGGTTGTGTTCTCTTTCGTCCCCCTATCTTGTAATCCTAAAAGATTGCTTATTAGAACTGTTTTAGAATTTATAATTGATGATGTTTTATTCATTTTTTAAAAATTATACTTCCTTAAACCAAAATTGAGTATCAAACTTCACTATTTCAGTCAAACAAAAAAATCGACAAATGAAATAGATGTAATAAAATTTGAAATTATTCTTACTTACTATTGACTTATTCTTATTTTCGTGATGCAGAGAGAGAGGAAAAATTAGGGAATGACATACATAGAATAAATTAGAGAGTACAGTTAGAATATAAAAATAGAAATTTCATTCTAAACTAAAAGCAACATTATTTTGAGACGAAAATTTTTAATCAAATGTGACATTTATGTAGGGACATAGGGAGCATAGTCTGAATTATATTTTTATTATATCCTTCACCTCAAATATCTTTTGTTGTAAAATTGAAAGGTTAAAAGCACGCCAAGACCTTCTCATTTTGAAATCACATAGTATATCTACCGCTACTAGAAACATGATGTGCAAGAGAATGAATAGTGGAAATCTAAATAAATAACCTCAACAAAAAATTAATTTTCCAAATTTTATAAGAAATTCCAAAACAAGTCTGAGGAAGATAAAAAATAAAGAGTACAAAAAGAACTTATTTAAAGAGTACGATTAAACCCATCAACTATTGGGGGATATAACAACTCTCTAAATCACTATACTTCCTAACATCATTTCAAGAGATACAAATGAGTAACTATAAAATAATCTCCTTTATTCACAAGAGAAAACCTTATTGTCCACCCAAGAGTTTCCTAATATCTCCATAAAGGATTGTTGGTCACAAGTGTAAATTTGAAAACAGTGTTGAATTTTGCAAATTTTATTTTAGAATTTATACGTCATTCTCTTTGGTTGTGTTCTCTTTCGTCCCCCTATCTTGTAATCCTAAAAGATTGCTTATTAGAACTGTTTTAGAATTTATAATTGATGATGTTTTATTCATTTTTAAAAATTATACTTCCTTAAACCAAAATTGAGTATCAAACTTCACAATTTCACTCAAACTAAAAAATCGACAAATGAAAGAGATGTAATAAAATTTGAAATTATTCTTACTTACTATTGACTTATTCTTATTTTCGTGATGCAGAGAGAGAGAGAGGAAAAAATAGGGAATGACATACATAGAATAAATTAGAGAGTACAGTTAGAATATAAAAATAGAAATTTCATTCTAAACTAAAAGCAACATTATTTTGAGACGAAAATTTTTAATCAAATGTGACATTTATGTAGGGACTGAGGGAGCATAGTCTGAATTATATTTTTATTATATCCTTCACCTCAAATATCTTTTGTTGTAAAATTGAAAGGTTAAAAGCACGCCAAGACCTTCTCATAATGGATTGTTGGTCACAAGTGTAAATTTGAAAACAGTTTTGAATTTTGCAAATTTTATTTTAGAATTTATACGTCATTCTCTTGGTTGTGTTCTCTTTCGTCCCCCTATCTTGTAATCCTACAAGATTGCTTATTAGAACTGTTTTAGAATTTATAATTGATGATGTTTTATTCATTTTTTAAAAATTATACTTCCTTAAACCAAAATTGAGTATCAAACTTCACTATTTCACAAAAACAAAAAAATCGACAAATGAAAGACATGTAATAAAATTTGAAATTATTCTTACTTACTATTGACTTATTCTTATTTTCGTGATGCAGAGAGAGAGAGGAAAAATTAGGGAATGACATACATAGAATAAATTAGAGAGTACAGTTAGAATATAAAAATAGAAATTTCATTCTAAACTAAAAGCAACATTATTTTGAGACGGAAAATTTTAATCAAATGTGACATTTATGTAGGGACTGAGGGAGCATAGTCTGAATTATATTTTTATTATATCCTTCACCTCAAATATCTTTTGTTGTAAAATTGAAAGGTTAAAAGCACGCCAAGACCTTCTCATTTTGAAATCACATAGTATATCTACCGCTACTAGAAACATGATGTGCAAGAGAATGAATAGTGGAAATCTAAATAAATAACCTCAACAAAAAATTAATTTTCCAAATTTTATAAGAATTCCAAAACAAGTCTGAGGAAGATAAAAAATAAAGAGTACAAAAAGAACTTATTTAAAGAGTACGATTAAACCCATCAACTATTGGGGGATATAACAACTCTCTAAATCACTATACTTCCTAACATCATTTCCAGAGATACAAATGAGTAACTATAAAATAATCTCCTTTATTCACAAGAGAAAACCTTATTGTCCACCCAAGAGTTTCCTAATATCTCCATAAAGGAATTGTTGGTCACAAGTGTAAATTTGAAAACAGTGTTGAATTTTGCAAATTTTATTTTAGAATTTATACGTCATTCTCTTTGGTTGTGTTCTCTTTCGTCCCCCTATCTTGTAATCCTAAAAGATTGCTTATTAGAACTGTTTTAGAATTTATAATTGATGATGTTTTATTCATTTTTTAAAAATTATACTTCCTTAAACCAAAATTGAGTATCAAACTTCACTATTTCACTCAAACTAAAAATCGACAAATGAAAGAGATGTAATAAAATTTGAAATTATTCTTACTTACTATTGACTTATTCTTATTTTCGTGATGCAGAGAGAGAGAGAGGAAAAAATAGGGAATGACATACATAGAATAAATTAGAGAGTACAGTTAGAATATAAAAATAGAAATTTCATTCTAAACTAAAAGCAACATTATTTTGAGACGAAAATTTTTAATCAAATGTGACATTTATGTAGGGACTGAGGGAGCATAGTCTGAATTATATTTTTATTATATCCTTCACCTCAAATATCTTTTGTTGTAAAATTGAAAGGTTAAAAGCACGCCAAGACCTTCTCATAATGGATTGTTGGTCACAAGTGTAAATTTGAAAACAGTGTTGAATTTTGCAAATTTTATTTTAGAATTTATACGTCATTCTCTTTGGTTGTGTTCTCTTTCGTCCCCCTATCTTGTAATCCTAAAAGATTGCTTATTAGAACTGTTTTAGAATTTATAATTGATGATGTTTTATTCATTTTTTAAAAATTATACTTCCTTAAAACCAAAATTGAGTATCAAACTTCACTATTTCACTCAAACTAAAAAATCGACAAATGAAAGAGATGTAATAAAATTTGAAATTATTCTTACTTACTATTGACTTATTCTTATTTTCGTGATGCAGAGAGAGAGAGGAAAAATTAGGGAATGACATACATAGAATAAATTAGAGAGTACAGTTAGAATATAAAAATAGAAATTTCATTCTAAACTAAAAGCAACATTATTTTGAGACGAAAATTTTTAATCAAATGTGACATTTATGTAGGGACATAGGGAGCATAGTCTGAATTATATTTTTATTATATCCTTCACCTCAAATATCTTTTGTTGTAAAATTGAAAGGTTAAAAGCACGCCAAGACCTTCTCATTTTGAAATCACATAGTATATTTCCTTAAACCAAAATTGAGTATCAAACTTCACTATTTCACTCAAACTAAAAAATCGACAAATGAAAGAGATGTAATAAAATTTGAAATTATTCTTACTTACTATTGACTTATTCTTATTTTCGTGATGCAGAGAGAGAGAGGAAAAATTAGGGAATGACATACATAGAATAAATTAGAGAGTACAGTTAGAATATAAAAATAGAAATTTCATTCTAAACTAAAAGCAACATTATTTTGAGACGAAAATTTTTAATCAAATGTGACATTTATGTAGGGACTGAGGGAGCATAGTCTGAATTATATTTTTATTATATCCTTCACCTCAAATATCTTTTGTTGTAAAATTGAAAGGTTAAAAGCACGCCAAGACCTTCTCATTTTGAAATCACATAGTATATCTACCGCTACTAGAAACATGACGTGCAAGAGAATGAATAGTGGAAATCTAAATAAATAACCTCAACAAAAAATTAATTTTCCAAATTTTATAAGAAATTCCAAAACAAGTCTGAGGAAGATAAAAAATAAAGAGTACAAAAAGAACTTATTTAAAGAGTACGATTAAACCCATCAACTATTGGGGGATATAACAACTCTCTAAATCACTATACTTCCTAACATCATTTCAAGAGATACAAATGAGTAACTATAAAATAATCTCCTTTATTCACAAGAGAAAACCTTATTGTCCACCCAAGAGTTTCCTAATATCTCCATCTCATGGTATTGAATAAAAAAACTCAAGGTGTTTATGTTTTTTTCTTAATTCCCTATGATACCTTCAAAGGTTGCTCAAATTTCTAGACCTACAAAGAATTTCTACGCTTTCATCTCAACTACGGATCACCGCATCTTTGCTCTACCTTGCATTCTTAAAAGTCTACCAAAAATAGGTAAAGGTCATGTTTATTACTTCTGAAGCCCATAAAGATATAGTAAGAACCTAACAGACGACCCATCAATAAATGAATCCACTAATTAAACTAACCTGACCCGATACTGATGAACCACAGAACTAGGCCAGCTTTTCGAATACCACAGCCAACCACATCCTAACTTAGTCATTGTAGCCTCCTATAAGTCACTTTCTGTATGGAACACCTCCAAGGGATACATCCTTTTCATTGCTATCTGTAGTCCCATGAGCCACTTCCTCCCCATATTTCTCTACATGACCGTCATCTTTGCTGACATCAAGCTGATGACAATCAACACACTAATGCGATTCATCCGCCTCCTACGGCTCCCAAAATATTTCCCTAAGTCTTTTAAGCAATTGTTGATATCTCTAAGATTTCGTTCCTCTGCAGCTCTCACGTCTTCCAAATTCTTCTGATCCATATTTCATGCGTTCAGATATCTTCAGTTATCAACAGTCTCGAAGCATGTTTTGTTTTTTTCATCACTTGATGTTTTAAGGTATACTTGTAGTTCTTTAAAAAAATGTATTTTCAGTTGTAGTTTCAAAATTGTATCTGTGTCAGGTTTATAAAAAAGTATTTTTGACAGACAAAAATTAATAATTGAGAGACAAAATTTGTAATAGTTTTCAATTCTATTTTTAAATTGTGTTTTTTGTGTTGTAACAAATTCTTTTAACACTTGTGTTTATTGAGTGATCTTTTTTTTTCCAACCTATTCCTTCTAAACTTAGATTGATGCGCCATAATATTGACAGTATTCTCAAACTCACATGAATGTAATTATGTGACTTTTAATGGGTTATGACAAGTATATTTGGAAGTAATTTTATTTTTTAAAAACAATGATTTGCATTTTATTTGACTCATATTGTGTTACTTCTTCTTTGAATGAATTAAATATTTTAATCGAACATGCAACATATTTACCAATAATTTTATGAAATGATAATGTAATGTTGTAGTAAAAATTTCAAGATTAATGTTAACTGTGGAGATGTACTTGTAACCAATTCTTTTTAAACTTGTGTTAATTGAGTGGTCATTTTTTTTCCAACCAATTCCTTCTAAACTTTATTTTGAGACGAAAATTTTTAATCAAATGTGACATTTATGTAGGGACTGAGGGAGCATAGTCTGAATTATCTTTTTATTATATCCTTCACCTCAAATATCTTTTGTTGTAAAATTGAAAGGTTAAAAGCACGCCAAGACCATCCCGTTTTTAAATCACATAGTATATCTACCGCTACTAGAAACATGATGTGCAAGAGAAAGAATAGTGGAAATCAAAATAAATAACCTCAACAAAAAATTAATTTTCCAAACATTATAAGAAATTCCATAACAAGTCAGAGGAAGATAAAAAATAAAGAGTACAAAAAGAACTTATTTAATGAGTACGATTAAACACATCAACTATTGGGGGATATAAAAACTCTCTAAATCACTATACTTCCAAAAATCATTTCAAGAGATACAAATGAGTAACTATAAAATAATCTCCTGTATTCACAAGAGAAAACCTTATTGTCCACCCAAGAGTTTCCTAATCTCTCCATCTCATTGTATTGAATAAAAAAACTCAAGGTGTTTAAGTTTTTTTCTTAATTCCCTAAGATACCTTCAAAGGTTGCTCAAATTTCTAGACCTACAAAGAATTTCTACGCTTTCATCTCAACTAAGGATCACCGCATCTTTGCTCTACCTTGCAGTCTTAAAAGTCTACCAAAAATAGGTAAAGGTCATGTTTATTACTCCTAAAGCCCATAAAGATATAGTAAGAACCTAACAGACGACCCATCAATAAATGAATCCACTAATTAAACTAACCTGACCCAATACTGATGAACCACAGAACTAGGCCAACTTTTCGAATACCACAGCCAACCACATCCTAACTTAGTCATTGTAGCCTCCTATAAGTCACTTTCTGTATGGAACACCTCCAAGGGATAGATCCTTTTCATCGCTATCTGTAGTCCCATGAGCCACTTCCTCCCCATATTTCTCTACATGACCGTCATCTTTGCTGACATCAAGCTGATGACAATCAACACACTAATGCGATTCATCCGCCTCCTACGGCTCCCAAAATATTTCCCTAAGTCTTTTAAACAATTGTTGATATCTCTAAGATTTCGTGCCTCTGCAGCTCTCACGTCTTCCAAATTCTTCTGATCCATATTTCATGCGTTCAGATATCTTCAGTTATCAACAGTCTCGAAGCATGTTTTGTTTTTTTCATCACTTGATGTTTTAAGGTATACTTGTAGTTCTTCAAAAATGTATTTTCAGTTGTAGTTTCAAAATTGTATCTGTGACAGGTTTATAAAAAAGTATTTTTGACAGACAAAAATTAATAATTTAGAGACAAAATTTGTAATAGTTTTCAATTCTATTTTTAAATTGTGTTTTTTGTGTTGTAACAAATTCTTTTTAAACTTGTGTTAATTGAGTGGTCATTTTTTTTCCAACCAATTCCTTCTAAACATAGATTGATGCGCCATAATATTGACAGTATTCTCAAACTCGCATGAATGTAATTATGTGACTTTTAATGGGTTATGACAAGTATATTTGGAAGTGATTTTATTTTTTAAAACAATTATTTGCATTTTATTTGACTCATATTGTGTTACTTCTTCTTTGAATGAATTAAATATTTTAATCGAACATGCAACATATTTACCAATAATTTTATGAAATGATAATGTAATGTTGAAGTAAAAATTTCAAGATTAATGTTAACTGTGGGGATGTAGCTCAAATGGTAGAGCGCTCGCTTTGCATGCGAGAGGTACAGGGTTCGATCCCCTGCATCTCCATAAACGATTGTGGGTCACAAGTGTAAATTTGAAAACAGTGTTGACTTTTAATTTTATTTTAGAATTTTATTTTAGAATTTATAATTGATGATGTTTTATTCATTTTTTAAAAATTATACTTCCTTAAACCAAATTGAGTATCAAAATTCACTGTTTGACTCAAACTAAAAAATCGACAAATGAAAGAGATGTAATAAAATTTGAAATTATTCTTACTTACTATTGACTTATTCTTATTTTCATGATGCAGAGAGAGAGAGAGAGGAAAAAATAGGGAATGACATACATAGAATAAATTAGAGAGTACAGTTAGAATATAAAAATAGAAATTTCATTCTAAACTAAAAGCAACATTATTTTGAGAGGAAAATGTTTAATCAAATGTGACATTTATGTAGGGACTGAGGGAGCATAGTCTGAATTATATTTTTATTATATCCTTCACCTCAAATATCTTTTGTTGTAAAATTGAAGGTTAAAAGCACGCCAAGACCTTCTCATTTTGAAATCACATAGTATATCTACCGCTACTAGAAACATGATGTGCAAGAGAATGAATAGTGGAAATCAAAATAAATAACCTCAACAAAAAATTAATTTTCCAAACATTATAAGAAATTCCAAAACAAGTCAGAGGAAGATAAAAAATAAAGAGTACAAAAAGAACTTATTTAAAGAGTACGATTAAACCCATCAACTATTGGGGGATATAACAACTCTCTAAATCACTATACTTCCTAACATCATTTCAAGAGATACAAATGAGTAACTATAAAACAATCTCCTTTATTCACAAGACAAAACCTTATTGTCCACCCAAGAGTTTCCTAATCTCTCCATCTCATTGTATTGAATAAAAAAACTCAAGGTGTTTAAGTTTTTTTCTTAATTCCCTAAGATACCTTCAAAGGTTGCTCAAATTTCTAGACCTACAAAGAATTTCTACGCTTTCATCTCAACTAAGGATCACCGCATCTTTGCTCTACCTTGCAGTCTTAAAAATTCTACCAAAAATAGGTAAAGGTCATGTTTATTACTCCTGAAGCCCATAAAGATATAGTAAGAACCTTACAGACGACCCATCAATAAATGAATCCACTAATTAAACTAACCTGACCCAATACTGATGAACCACAGAACTAGGCCAGCTTTTCGAATACCACAGCCAACCACATCCTAACTTAGTCATTGTAGCCTCCTATAAGTCACTTTCTGTATGGAACACCTCCAAGGGATAGATCCTTTTCATCGCTATCTATAGTCCCATGAGCCACTTCCTCCCCATATTTCTCTACATGACCGTCATCTTTGCTGACATCAAGCTGATGACAATCAACACACTAATGCGATTCATCCGCCTCCAACGGCTCCCAAAATATTTCCCTAAGTCTTTTAAGCAATTGTTGATATCTCTAAGATTTCGTTCCTCTGCAGCTCTCACGTCTTCCAAATTCTTCTGATCCATATTTCATGCGTTCAGATATCTTCAGTTATCAACAGTCTCGAAGCATGTTTTGTTTTTTTCATCACTTGATGTTTTAAGGTATACTTGTAGTTCTTCAAAAAATGTATTTTCAGTTGTAGTTTCAAAATTGTATCTGTGTCAGGTTTATAAAAAAGTATTTTTGACAGACAAAAATTAATAATTTAGAGACAAAATTTGTAATAGTTTTCAATTCTATTTTTAAATTGTGTTTTTTGTGTTGTAACAAATTCTTTTTAAACTTGTGTTAATTGAGTGGTCATTTTTTTTCCAACCAATTCCTTCTAAACATAGATTGATGCGCCATAATATTGACAGTATTCTCAAACTCGCATGAATGTAATTATGTGACTTTTAATGGGTTATGACAAGTATATTTGGAAGTGATTTTATTTTTTAAAAACAATTATTTGCATTTTATTTGACTCATATTGTGTTACTTCTTCTTTGAATGAATTAAATATTTTAATCGAACATGCAACATATTTACCAATAATTTTATGAAATGATAATGTAATGTTGAAGTAAAAATTTCAAGATTAATGTTAACTGTGGGGATGTAGCTCAAATGGTAGAGCGCTCGCTTTGCATGTGAGAGGTACAGGGTTCGATCCCCTGCATCTCCATAAACGATTGTGGGTCACAAGTGTAAATTTGAAACTTTAGAATATAAAAATAGAAATTTCATTCTAAACTAAAAGCAACATTATTTTGAGACGGAAATGTTTATTCAAATGTGACATTTATGTAGGGACTGAGGGAGCATAGTCTGAATTATATTTTTATTATATCCTTCACCTCAAATATCTTTTGTTGTAAAATTGAAAGGTTAAAAGCACGCCAAGACCTTCTCATTTTGAAATCACATAGTATATCTACCGCTACTAGAAACATGATATGCAAGAGAATGAATAGTGGAAATCAAAATAAATAACCTCAACAAAAAATTAATTTTCCAAACATTATAAGAAATTCCAAAACAAGTCAGAGGAAGATAAAAAATAAAGAGTACAAAAAAAACTTATTTAAAGAGTACGATTAAACCCATCAACTATTGGGGGATATAACAACTCTCTAAATCACTATAATTCCTAACATCATTTCAAGAGATACAAATGAGTAACTATAAAATAATCTCCTTTATTCACAAGAGAAAACCTTATTGTCCACCCAAGAGTTTCCTAATCTCTCCATCTCATTGTATTGAATAAAAAAAACTCAAGGTGTTTAAGTTTTTTTCTTAATTCCCTAAGATACCTTCAAAGGTTGCTCAAATTTCTAGACCTACAAAGAATTTATATGCTTTCATCTCAACTAAGGATCACCGCATCTTTGCTCTACCTTGCTAAAAGTCTACCAAAAATAGGTAAAGGTCATGTTTATTACTCCTGAAGCCCATAAAGATATAGTAAGAACCTAACAGACGACCCATCAATAAATGAATCCACTAATTAAACTAACCTGACCCAATACTGATGAACCACAGAACTAGGCCAGCTTTTCGAATACCACAGCCAACCACATCCTAACTTAGTCATTGTAGCCTCCTATAAGTCACTTTCTGTATGGAACACCTCCAAGGGATAGATCCTTTTCATCGCTATCTGTAGTCCCATGAGCCACTTCCTCCCCATATTTCTCTACATGACCGTCATCTTTGCTGACATCAAGCTGATGACAATCAACACACTAATGCGATTCATCCGCCTCCTACGGCTCCCAAAATATTTCCCTAAGTCTTTTAAGCAATTGTTGATATCTCTAAGATTTCGTTCCTCTGCAGCTCTCACGTCTTCCAAATTCTTCTGATCCATATTTCATGCGTTCAGATATCTTCAGTTATCAACAGTCTCGAAGCATGTTTTGTTTTTTTCATCACTTGATGTTTTAAGGTATACTTGTAGTTCTTTAAAAAAATGTATTTTCAGTTGTAGTTTCAAAATTGTATCTGTGTCAGGTTTATAAAAAAGTATTTTTGACAGACAAAAATTAATAATTGAGAGACAAAATTTGTAATAGTTTTCAATTC
The DNA here is from genome assembly GCA_963859935.3 of Lathyrus sativus. Lineage (NCBI taxonomy): Eukaryota > Viridiplantae > Streptophyta > Magnoliopsida > Fabales > Fabaceae > Lathyrus > Lathyrus sativus. Next base: position 627,465,759 of record OZ012741.1, on the reverse strand, counting down.
TATTTTTAAATTGTGTTTTTTGTGTTGTAACAAATTCTTTTAACACTTGTGTTTATTGAGTGATCTTTTTTTTCCAACCTATTCCTTCTAAACTTAGATTGATGCGCCATAATATTGACAGTATTCTCAAACTCACATGAATGTAATTATGTGACTTTTAATGGGTTATGACAAGTATATTTGGAAGTAATTTTATTTTTTAAAAACAATGATTTGCATTTTATTTGACTCATATTGTGTTACTTCTTCTTTGAATGAATTAAATATTTTAATCGAACATGCAACATATTTACCAATAATTTTATGAAATGATAATGTAATGTTGAAGTAAAAATTTCAAGATTAATGTTAACTGTGGAGATGTACTTGTAACCAATTCTTTTTAAACTTGTGTTAATTGAGTGGTCATTTTTTTTCCAACCAATTCCTTCTAACTTTATTTTGAGACGAAAATTTTTAATCAAATGTGACATTTATGTAGGGACTGAGGGAGCATAGTCTGAATTATCTTTTTATTATATCCTTCACCTCAAATATCTTTTGTTGTAAAATTGAAAGGTTAAAAGCACGCCAAGACCATCCCGTTTTTAAATCACATAGTATATCTACGCTACTAGAAACATGATGTGCAAGAGAAAGAATAGTGG
>OZ012741.1:627423135-627464612 GCA_963859935.3 Lathyrus sativus | reverse complement strand
GCTGATCGGATACGAGAAAACCTCAATCATTAACTCTGTGGGGATGATAATAAACTGAGTCACATCATCATGCGTCTCATGGCAAGACCTTGATTGTTTGAAAAGATATCCGGGCTGTAACTCCATACTCCTGTTGAGCAACACACCTGAAAGCACAAGGTTAACCAACCTGATTTACGTTTCAAAATGCAAATATGATGATATATGCAAATGCAAATGCAGGCTCAAGCTGCTGGGGAAGCTCTGACAAGCTTACTCCGTCAACACGGAATGCTGAGAACAAATACCACCATGCTGGGGATGAACGGGTATCATAAAGCATTCCGGCAAAATAAATGCCGGAAATACAGCCAATTCTGCCGGGAGAGGTTACACATCAATTTCCACTGGAGGAAAGAATAACACTTGCTGGGAAGACTAACTCAACTGGGGAAGAAGCGACCCATCGGGGAGACAACTGTCTGAGTACAGTTTACGAACTCGAAACTACCACTCCACTGGGGATAATCATCCAGACGAAGGCATGACGACCTGCGGGGAGGAAGAAAACCATCCTCGGTGGAATACTCCTTTCCGAACTTACTATCTTGGTCGTGCGCCACGGAAATCCTCCCTGCTGGGGATTGAACGTGCACATCTTCGACTCTCTGGGGAGTATAGACTCTGCATGAGACACTGATTCTGTCTTACTGGGGATACCCTGTGGGGTAAGCTGCGACTAGCTGGGGAGAGTGATCCCTCTTCGGTAAGGGATACCAACATTTCAACTCCTGGGGTGAGGCACAACCTGCATGGGGACTTGCGTCACACCAAATCAAGTCTTTCATCACGAACCTCCGGCTGGGGCCACAATTTCCTGATCGTTTGCTTCAAAGGTGAGGACCCTGCAAAACACCAACGAGACAAGACAAATCTATACAACCAAATCTATTCGGGTTAGTGTCTGTGACATTACTTCAGTCAATTCGAAGTTTTAGCAATTATTGGCAAGGGCCAGCAAAGTTATACACATGCGAGTTTATCAAAACGTCGGTGTTTTCCATATACAAAATAGTAAAGCACAAACAGCAAATGCTGAATAACATGTTTTATTAATAACAGGCCTCTGAATAGGCAACGTTTTTTACATCGGATGTAACTCCTGAAAAGAGGAAGTTACGCACACACACATACATATATACACAGAAAGCATAACAATACAACATACAAAATGAATTTGTACACATGTCGGCGACGTGGTGCAGACAAACATCACGAGCTGATCCTCCTATGACTCGCCTGACTCCGATGCTTTCTTGATATTCAATTTTTGGAAGAGATTGTGTCGGATAAACGAACCCTCAGGTACTCCCAAACCACTAAGCAATGTAGTATCAGATTCGGACCGCAGTCATTTGCCTTTTAAATCCCTAACTTTTGCGTGAATCGCCCTTTGCAGGTTTTCAATTCACCGGGATACCCTTTTTTGCCGAAGTCTCCCAGTGTAGGTTTTCGACTTCGCGGGTGTACATCTTTTCAATTTTATCCCTAACTTTTGCCTGAACCTTTTATTCTGTTTTTGGTTCGCCAGGATGCCCCATTTTTTCCTGGACTCTCTTTTTTCTGTCCAGCGGGTCAATTTTAAGCAAAGTATCTTTTAACTGCGTCTGAATTCACAGGAGACGTAAAGTCTTCACCGTCCATGGTGGACAACAACAATGCTCCTCCTGAGAAGACTTTTCTGACAACGTATGGCCCTTCGTAATTAGGGGTCCATTTGCCCTTGTGATATGTTTGTGGCGGGAGAATCCTCTCCAGCACAAGGTCGCCCGTCTGAAAGCTTCGACGGTGTATCTTCTTGTCATACACTTTCTTCATCCGGCTCTGATACAACCGACCGTATGCTAGAGAAGCTAGCCTCTTCTCATCCATTAAACTCAGCTGATTCAATCTATCTTTAACCCATTCTGCCTCGTCAAGTTGGACATCTCGTAATACCCTCAATGAAGGAATCTCAACCTCCAACGGTAACACTGCCTCCATTCCGTATACCAGCGAGAACGGGGTTGCTTCGGTTGATGTGCGTACCGTCGTACGATAACCGTGCAAAGCGAAAGGTAGCATCTCGTGCCAGTCCTTATAGGTCACCACCATCTTCTGAACAATCTTCTTTATGTTCTTATTGGCCGCTTCGACAACGCCATTCATTTTGGGTCGGTAAGGAGAAGAGTTGTGATGTTCAATCTTAAAATATTGGCACAGCTCTTTCATCATCTTGTTATTCAAATTCGAACCGTTGTCAGTGATAATCCGCTCGGGGATCCCATATCTGCAGATAATATCTCGCTTGATAAATCTGGCGACCACTTGCTTGGTGACATTGGCATAAGACGCTGCTTCCACCCACTTGGTAAAGTAATCGATTGCCACCAAGATGAACCGGTGTCTGTTGGATGCCGTAGGCTCGATCTTCCAGATCACATCAATTCCCCATATCGAGAACGGCCACGGTGATGACATCACATTCAGAGGACTTGGGGGTACATGGACCTTGTCCGCATAAATTTGGCATTTATGACACCTCTTTGCAAACATGAAACAGTCTGTTTCCATAGTTAGCCAGTAATAACCTGCCCGCAGCAGTTTCCTCGTCATAGCATGCCCACCAGCATGTGTACCAAACGTACCCTCATGTATCTCTTCCATGAGCAACTTCGCCTCTTTCTCATCTACACAGCGTAGCAACACCAAGTCGTGGTTTCTTTTGTATAGGACACCGTCAGGATTCAAATAGAAACTGCCAGTCAATCTCCTGATCTCGACTGGATGCCCCAGCCGGATACTCCTTGTTCTTCAGGAAATTCTGGATGTCAAAGTACCAAGGTTTATCATCGGATGCTTCGTCAATAGCAAATATGAAGGCGGGCCTATCAAGCCGAGATATAACAATCCGGGGAGCCTCGTTCCAGAAGTTAACTTTATACATCGAAGACAACTTAGCCAGGGCGTCAGCCATTTGATTTTCTGCTCGCGGCACATGATGCAATTCCACCTTGTCAAAGAAAGGCAATAATCTCCTTGCATAATTCATGTATGGTATCAAGTTGGGCTGACGTGTCTCCCATTCTCCTTTAATCTGGTTTACCATTAGAGCTGAGTCTCCGTATACATCCAGATGTTTGATTCGCAAATCAATAGCTTCTTCAAGACCCATGATGCAAGCCTCGTATTCAGCTTCATTATTGGTAACGGGAAAGGTCAGTCGAGCAGTAAAGGGGATGTGCGACCCCTGAGGAGTAGTAATAATTGCACCTATTCCGCTACCGTAGGAATTTACAGCTCCATCAAATATTAACTGCCACTTGGAATCCAACTCTAGTCCTTCGTCCGGCAACGACTCTTCCCAATCTTTCATCTTTAGGTACATGATATCCTCGTCAGGAAAATCAAACCTCATCGATTGGTAGTCCTCAACAGGATGCTCCGCAAGGTACTCTGACAAGACGCTACCTTTAATAGCCTTTTGCGAGACATACTGAATATCATATTCGGTTAACACCATCTGCCATCGGGCAATTCTTCCGGAGAGTGCTTGCTTCTCAAATACGTACTTGTTTGGATCCATCTTTGAAATGAGCAGGGTTGTATGATTTAGCATGTATTGCCTTAAATGTTTGGCAGCCCAAGCTAGCGCGCAACACGTTTTCTCGAGCATTGAGTATCTGGACTCACAGTCAGTAAACTTTTTACTCAAGTAGTATATCGCATGCTCTTTACGTCCAGTCTCGTCGTGTTGACCGAGAACACAACCCATACTTTCCTCCAGAACCGTCAAATACATAATTAAAGGTCTCCCGGCCACTGGAGGTATCAAAACAGGAGGTTCCTGCAAGTATTCTTTTATTTTGTCGAACGCCTTTTGACAATTTTCATTCCAGGTCACAACCTGATCTTTCTTTAACAGCTTGAATAATGGCTCACACGTAGCTGTTAGGTGAGATATGAACCGGGCGATGTAGTTCAACCTCCCTAAAAACCCACGCACTTCTTTTTCTGTTTTAGGCGTCGGCATTTCTTGTATTGCTTTATTTTCGCAGGATCAACCTCTATTCCTTTTTCACTCACGATAAACCCCAGCAGTTTACCCGATCTCACCCCGAAGGTGCACTTGTTAGGGTTCAGTCTCAGCCTGAACTTCCTAAGCCTCTTGAACAGTTTCAGCAGATTAACCAAATGCTCCTCCTCCGTCTGGGATTTGACAATCATATCATCAATATAAACCTCGATCTCTTTATGCATCATGTCATGAAAGAGAGTCGTCATAGCATGTTGATATGTTGCCCCAGCATTCTTCAATCTGAAGGGCATCACTTTGTAACAAAATGTTCCCTAAGGAGTAATGAAAGTAGTCTTCTCCATGTCTTCTGGCGCCATTTTGATCTGATTATAGCCCGAGAATCCATCCATGAAGGAGAATATGGAGAACTGAGTAGTATTATCAACCAGCACATCAATGTGAGGAAGTGGAAAGTCATCTTTCGGGCTCTCCCTATTCAAATCACGGTAATCTACGCACATTCTCACTTTACCGTCTTTCTTTAGTACTGGCACAATATTAGCGACCCATGAGGGATATTTTGTAACAGCTAGGAAACCAGCATCCCACTGTTTTTGAACTTCCTCCTTGATCTTCACAGCCATGTCCGATCTAGTTCTTCGGAGTTTCTGCTTAACCGGCGGGCATTCTTCTTTTAGCGGCAGACGGTGAACAACCATATCTGTATCCAACCCAGGCATATCTTCGTACGACCAAGCAAATACATCACTATGCTCCCTGAGCATCTCAATCAACCTTTGCTTGATGTCGCTCTGCAGCACAGCCCCTATACGGATGTTTCTTTCAGCCCCTTCCGACCCCAAATCGATAATCTCAATGACTTCCTCATGAGGCAGAATGATTCGCTCTTCTTGTTTCAACAACCAGGTCAACTCTTCTGGAACATCGCCATCTTCAACAATCTCTTCTTCGGCCTGAAATACCGGGTGCTCAAAGTCGAAGTAAGTCATATGCGGTTCATAGATGTCACCTGAAATAGTAATCCTGCAAAGGAAATGGTTAAATGCTTCAAAACGCATACAAAGCAAATAACCACGTTGCCATTTTATTGTAAAAATAAAAACAGGAAAAGCAGAGATCACAACATTTGTACATAAAAAACGCCTTTTATTTAACGATTAAATAGTGCAATGTACATAACAGAATGGCCCTAAGCAAAATCACGATGCCTGGGTAGGACACCGGATTGTTCAACAATTAAGAAAACAAAGCATTACTGTTTAGTTGTCACAGGAACAGTCTCCTGAATAGACCAATTGCAAAGCCCTTGTCCTGGCACGCTCGGCTGAATCCAGGCGTCCATGTCGCAGTCACTGTCTCCTTCCTCAGAATCTGAAACAACATTGATGGTCTCGTAATATACCCCACCAGTCGTAATTGTTATTGGTCCTTTGAAACGGGGTGCCACTGCAGTAGGCGTTGATGATGAAGGATGATATCCAAGCCCAAATCTGTCCATTTTCACGGGAATCTCCAACACTCGACCCCAAGCCTTGGTCTCGCCTGTCTTCACTAGAGCCTGAGCCTCTTTGTACGACGACACTGCCACCTCTGATGCTTTTCTTGGCCCTGGAGCTTTGTCCTTAATGCGCAACCCCTCAAAGGCTTGACAGGGTGTTTCATGGATTTCGCCGTCGACCTCCACATACTTGAACGACGACAAATGGCTGACCAGTATATCCTCCTCTCCACAAACTGTGACGACACCGTCCCCCACCATATACTTCAGTTTCTGGTGTAACGTGGATGTGACTGCCCCAGCAGCATGGATCCATGGGCGTCCCAAAAGACAACTATACGCTGGCTGAATGTCCATTATATAGAATTCAGTTTCAAAGATTTCAGGCCCCACTTGCAACGGCAATGTTATCGATCCGAAAACTGACCTCCGTGTACCATCAAATGCCCTGACCACCAAGTCACTAGGCGTATAAATGATCCCCATGATATCCAGTTTCATCATGGCTTTCTTCGGAATCACATTCAAGGAAGACCCTGTATCCACCAACACATGGGACATGACCGTGCCCCTGCATTCAACTGAGACGTGCAGCGCCATATTATGCTCTCTTTCCCTCGGGGTCAAATCAAAATCCGTAAATCCCAAACTATGGCCTGCGTTCACGTGCGCCATCACCCCCTCCAACTGATTCACCGAAACATCTTGGGGTACAAACGACATGTCCAGAATTTTCAATAACGCATTCCGATGGGCTTCGGAACACAATAGCAGCGATAGTATGGAGATTTTCGATGGTGTTTGTTGAAGGTGTTCAACAATTTTATAGTCACTCTTACGGATAAGACGCATAAATTCTTCTACATCTTTCAGTGACGTTTCTTTTTCATTCCTCTGCACAGGAATACTCTCATTCACTTTTCCTTTACCTTTTGCCAATCGTTCTGCCTCTACCTCAGGCGATATAAAAATTCTCCCGCTTCTTGTCATTCCTCCAGTCCCGACGACGTTGTCCACAACCCCAGCTGGTCGTTCATTGAATTCTATTTTCTCCCCATCACAATATGCCTCCAGCCCATATGTCCATGGCACGGCTTTGGTACTCTCAAAAGGGACTGGCCCTGCCTTTGTAATAGTGATCGTCGGCCGCCTGGCTGGCGCTGTTATAGTTATCGTTTTCTGTGGAATTGTCACCATAGCAACATCACTCCGCTCATCAGCTAACACCTCTGTAGGCTTCTCAACTTCCGTTCTATCAAATTGCAACGTGCCCTCATCTATCAAGGTCTGAATGCCTTTCTTCAACTCTGCACAACCCCCAGCTTGGGTCCAACAGTCCAAACAGAATTCATCACAGCCCGGGTACACACCCCCTTTCAGCAATTTGCTCTTGACCTCACCCAACGGTGTTTTCAGTTCATCAACATTCATCACCAGATTCAAGTCCTCTTCCGTCAAGATCGCATTTGCCCCATGATTGGGCATGGGCCGTTGTACTATATTAGGGCCTACCTGCCCGAAGTTTATAGCCTTGCTATCCAATAAATCCTGAACTTTATGTTTAAACGCATGACAGGCCTCTATGTCATGCCCGGGTGCCCCGGAGTGGAAGTCACAATGTTTATTAACATCATACCCATAAGGAAGGGTTGGTCCCGTGGGCAGTGCCAAGGTCCTCTTTTCAACTAAATTCAGCCCCAACAGTGTCTGAAAAAGTTCCGCATATGTGGAAGGAGGCGCGTCAAACACTCTTTTCGGCTTCACATTCGGAAATCTTCTTTGGCCAGCATTCGGCCCCTGCTGCTGCTGTGGCTACTACTGTTGTTGCTGCTGTTGTGAAAAAGGGATGGTAACACTAGCTACCTATTGATGCTGAGCATACTGATTTCTTCCTCTGCCCCTGCCCCGGCCACCAAACACAGCACTAGTATCACCCTGACGTCGACTCCCAAATGCTTTTCTATTCCCCCTTCTGTTTTCATTCTTATAATGCAAGGAATGATAAAAATCTCCAATCAAGGTAGGCACCGGGTTGCCTGCAGCAAACAGGTGGAATGCATCCAAATCAACGAATTCAGGCAGATTAGGGAACAGTATAATCCCATAGATGCACAAGGCAAGAACAACGTTAAACACGATCCAACAGCCACTTTTGGCATATTCTTGAGCTTTGCCAACCAAAATTTTGAGAGAAAACCCGAAACTCCATGCCAGGAAGTCAACAACAACTCTGCAGGATCCATATGCAAGGGAACAGCTAAGTCTTCCAGCTTAGGCTTAGCATCAAAATGAATGAAGGGCACTCTGTTCTGAACTGGCAACTCTAGAAATTCAGCGTACTCCTCCATGGCTGGAGCCAAAATGAAGTCCTGGAACATAAAACACCTCAAGGAGGGATCATATAACTGCATCAATGTGTATAACCCATTCAACTCATATGCAGTTGGTCTGCAAACCAAACTCAGTAGCTTCCCATAACTCTTTCTAAAACTTCTCTTCACATCATCGTCAGCTAGGGAAATCAGACCCAACAGAGAATTCACATCAGGAGTAGGCAACTTATACGCAACAGTCTTCCTCAAAGTACTCATAATAACAGATAGAAGTCCGGAGCACTAGAATCGGGAAATATGAAAATGCACCTGCAGCACAGACACACGTTAATGATATGCAGGATGAGTATGCCACAATGCAGTATGCAACAATGCAGTAAGGAACCAAGTGCCCCTGGCTGAAAAGCCCAATCCACAATATTGGCCTCAAATAGACCCACATAAACTGCTCAAGACCATCCACAAGGTTCCAACCCGGTCTCTGACAGACCTAATAACACTGTCCTCAAATATCACTGAACCTCAATCAAGAAAACCGGTAATCTGGAGGTCAAGTTACCTGCATGTCCCAACCCCTCTCACAGGTAGGTGTCCTAATAACTGACACAAGGTATGGCATCCTATGCGGTCGTCGGCGTCACAGACTTTCAAGACGAATGATACGATACCCAGAAGGTGTGGCATCATCATGTCCTGAAGAGGTCTCACTTAGCCAACTTCCAAATGATCGGTCCCCAGAGTCGACAATCCAACTAACCAGCAACCCCCTCAACCTAAAGGGTTGAAAAAGAAGCCAACCAGAAGAACCTCGTCTGAGCGTGGATTTCATGAGACACTAGTGCCTGCAAAGCAAGCACGCACCCACTAATTTCCACTCTAATTCTAGGTGCACTCAAGCCCAAGTCCGGCTTATCTCTCAATCATAGAACCCCCTCATACCCAGAACAACAATCACAGTAATATAATGCTGAATGTAAAATACAGAAACGTAAATCCATACAAAACCCATGACGGTAAAACAAGCGCTAGGATTGACTCGCGTAGGGAACCGTTGGAGTCCCCAGCAGAGTCGCCAGCTGTCGCTACTGCGAAAATCGGCGCCGGCTATGACAGAAGAGTCGCCACCGTGCGTTATTTATCCCAACGGAGGGAAAGGAAAAGCTCGAAGTAAACCTCACGCAAAGACGGGAAAGGAATGGTCATCGCAACCAAATCCTGGATTCAGGAGTCGGTTACACAAGGGGAAGGTATTAGCACCCCTCACGTCCGTCGTACTCGACGGGATCCACGCTTGTTTTCTAGTACGGAATGTATTCTATCTACTCTATAGGTCTGGGTTAAAAAGAAAAGAAAATGACTCGGCAAAGTATCGCACTTTATGCCTACGTATTCCCGTCTGGAACGAGAAATCAGAGTCAACGTAGTTCGCCTACCTACTGGAAAGGAGGGGAAGGTTGCTCGCTAGGATATCGCATCCTATGCCTACGTACTTTCATACAGCATGAAAGATCAGAGCAAACGTAGTTCGGGCTACGGAAGACACAAATTTGTCTGTTTATCTTTTATCCTTCTGAAAAAGGTTTTCTCCTGATTACGGGTCCAAGCGGACAAAAATGACACTTTGATTGGTTTTCAGTCTTTTACGCAAGAACTGTTATTTATTAATGTTTGAAATCTTATTACTGTGTTTTGAATGATTTTGAGGTAGAAGAGAAAGAACTCTAAAAACCTATGGTTAAAATGGGAATCAAAACTACCCTAATGTTGTCATGCATTGATTAACACCTAATGTCTGTCATATTTCTCTCTTGCGCAGAGAGAAACAGAGATCCTAAGGGATAAACGGAAAAGAAACAACATATATACAGTAAAGCAGTAAAATGCATGAATGCGGCAATACAAGCGAGGCAAGGGAGTCCCACTCAACCTCGAACCTGGGAAAACAATAGGCAAAGTGAAACAACTTCACTTCGAACCTATGGGAAAATTAACAAACAATACAGCAAAGAAAATAAAACCCCAAAACCAGCTCTGACAACAACACCAGCTCCTACAACAGCAGCTCTGAAAAACATCAAACTCTGACAGTTGATTAACTTCAAACAGTAACATCATCAAGTGAACCCCAAGATCAACTCTTCAGTGACCCTCTACACTCCAATCAACACCACGCCTGAGCAAGCAATGAACCCCAATAGTTGACAGCTTCAGACAGCAGTAAAACCCTAATCCAAAAGTTGAGCAGCTTTGACATGAAAAGGTATCATCTTTATCAATCTTTAATGCCAGGAATTTCTTCTTATCTGCAATGGCTTCTTTCTTCAAGGCAAGCACTCCAAAAGAGAATCACTTAGCAGAATAATTTGAATGCTAAACAGCTTATTGACAACCAAAGGAAGCTTATAAGTGTTTAACATTATGAGAGACAGGTTCCCTCAAAGTTCTACTCCCAAGATAAGCCACTTATCCCTCCAAAGGAGGGATGTGAATATCTTAGAAGGACTTTTAGTCATTGGGAGGAATGGAAGCACAAGATGCTTTCCATGTTTGTGGAAGAATTCAGTCTAATCTAAAGCTCTGCCTATTTTTCCATATTTTCCTATGTCTTCAAAAAAAATCCTCCAGGAGAGGAATCTTCATGCATCAAGCTCTATCCCTTGTCTCCAATCATCATTCAAGGTCTTCATAAGCCTCAACAAGCAGAACCCAAGCCCAAGCCCAATTGAAATGCCCAAACCCCACAAACAAGGCAACATCCCCAGTGGGAAACACACCAATATCACCCAATTTGAAAAATCAAGTAAAAATAGTAAAACTCATTATAAAATCCTATTTAAATTTCTAGGGGATCCTAACTATGTACCCTATACCCCATATAAACCCCAAGACCTAAATCAATTTTAAAAGCCCAAAACTATGCCCTAAACTGCACCTAATTGCTGTGAAACCCTAATCCTGATCACCCTAAAGTTGATGGTTCAAAACTATCCAAAATTAAATCACAAAAATGTGATAAAATTCCAGGGGGAAACTAATACTCTAATCTAACCATAGGAAAAAGAATTACATCAAAATATGAAATACAAAGACCATACTAAATTCAGCAAGTAACATATACCAAGTGTAAATGAAATAAATGCCATAAAAATGTAAAAATGCACCAGAAAATAAAAATGAATGAAATGCCAATTTTATTCTTTTATAATTTTCTTGATGTTTTTATGAAAATGAGGGAAAAAATTCCATGCAAAAATAACCATTTTTCAATTTGTTATGATTTATTGACTAAACTATATGCAAACATGAAAATCAATTAAAAATGACAAAAATGCGTGGCAGATAGCAATTATTTGCAATTCAGAATAACAATTGGGCTCAATGGGGGGTGCGCATAGCCAGCGTGCTAGGCCCATTACCCATCAGAAAAAACAATACAAAAAACAATAAAAAAGGAAAAACTAGGGGGGCGACTAGCAACTATTCCCCTTGTTATCCTATTGGGCCCCAGACTGGGGGGTGTAGTTAGCAAGTCTGGGCTAGGCCCAGCGGATTTCACACCAGGGGAGGGGGTGTCAAGGGAAAATTGGGGAGATGGTTAGCAAACCGCACCATGGGCCTAAGCCCGAACCACTCTCAACTAAGCCTCAGCAAAACAAAACCTAAATTCTCCTAACTCTCCCTCACACTGTTCATCGCCCCTCTCAGAAAACCCTAGCGGCGTTCCTTCAATCTCCCTCTCCATCACACAATCTGCAACCAGACTAACACCCTAAATCAAACCCTAAACTCTAACCTAATTTTCAAACAAACTAATACTCCACAGCTTAATTCGTCAGCTAACAAATTGTAAATCCTAACAAGTTCGGAGCGAAGAAGAAAACCTGGAGAAATGATGAAGATGGTGAGGTCTGGAAGAACTTCTTGAAGATTTCTTGAAGAAGACGAGCTCGTAGGTTGACGAATCTTGAAGCGCCGGACGAACTTGCTGAACGACGATTGCTGATACTTGCGTTTCTGGAGGTGTACGACGGATCTTGATGTTACCGGACGGATGACGATCTTGATGTTAGAGGGCTCGTTGAAGATTCGGAGTAGATCGGAGATAATTGCTGGAGTTCTTTCATGAAGATGGAGAGTCAAACAAGCTTGATGCGTTGATGAGAGTCGCTGATGGTCTTGATCAGAGGTTATTGAAGAAAGATTGAAGGTTTGAAGATTTGTTGAAGAACGAATAGGAAATCTGGAAAACAATTGTGTGTTGATGAGTGTTCTTCGCGAATCCAGAAGATGATGTAGGTTCTTGATCAGTTTCTGGAAAGTTGAAGGAGGACGAACACATGGAGTTCCAGATCGTATGAGCCTATTGATGATTCCTGAAAAAATTCAAGCGACCATTGATGTTGATGAACGAACACTTGTTGAAAACTTCTGGAAAATCGTTGGCGAATCATGAATGGTTGATGATTCTGATGATGAATCTGGATCGGAGAAGATGAAGATTAGCATATTCCGGCAAAATTTGGTTTTCCGGCGACAGTTAGAGGGGTGTTACGGCGACTGTTGATCTCTCCGGCGAAGCCTCCGGCCGTTTGTATGGCCGGCGGCGAGACATGCACGGTGGGATCCACGTGCTTCGCATGCAGCCAGAGGGAAAGGTGGTGAGGACGCGTGGCTGAGGGAAGAGAAAGGGATGAGACACGTGGGAGGGGGAAGAGAGATAGTGGAAGACGCGTGTGAGGAGAGAGGGAGAGTGAGTTGGCAAGGCTGTGTGAGGTGGCTGAAAAAATGGACCCACGCGTGGCACTCGTATTTAAATGACACTTGGCACCAACTTGGACCTTCTGACTGGGCCTGACTGGATAATGGCCCATTATAAACTCTGGTTCTAATTAACCTGATTAATTGAGGATTACATGAATTAACCCAAAGACCTAATTAACCCTAAAAATAAAACGAAATTAAAAATAAAAACCCTAATCAGACTTCTAATTAAATCTAATTAAAGACTAAACGAAAACTAATAATAAAACCCTAATTAAAACTAACCGAAAATTAATAATAAAAAAACCCTAATTAATCCTAAAAACAAAATTAACTCTAATTAACCTATTTAAAACAGAAAAAGATTATTTAATATCTATTTATCTATTTAAAATTCCAATTAAACCTATAAAATCAATTTAAAAAATCTAATAAAATCTATGTAAAAAAATCTATTAAACTCTATATTAAATCTATTAAACCAATTAAAAAATCTAATCTAACATTATTATATCCCCCTTTTTTAAACTATATCAAAAAACTATTATTAAAAACAATCTAAAATCTATATTAAAATCTATATTAAACTACTCTATTTAATGATAAAAAAAACTAATATCTAAAATGTTAAAAATCTATTAAATCTATTAAAAAAAGGAATATCTATTTAAAAATCTAAAAACCTATTTACTTCTATTAAAAAATCTAGATATAAAAGTCTATTAAGTTCTACTAAAAATATTAACCTATTTAATATCTAAAAAACAAATAAATCTATTGAAAAATCTATTAAATGCATTAAAAATCTAGAAAATAAAAGAGAAGATACTAAAAATGCCAGGAAGCCGATTAAATCGATTAGAGAATGCTTGTGCAACCATGGCGAAACCCGGGCACCGAGATGGCTTAAAAACACAGGGAACGAGCACCAATTCTCAGAATACACTTATTCAAACCGGCCTGAACTGCCTGAAACGCCAGGGGTTGCGATCCCGATAAAATCAATTTGACTGAGAAAATTGCAATGCATGCAGTATGCGAATGCGAATGCAAAATGCGTCGAAACATAAACCAGATATGGGAACCGGTTGGTCAAATTTTGGGGTGCAACAACTAGTACATGCAAAGCATGCACGCGCCCACTACTTTCCACAAATAATTCTAGGTGCACTCAAGCCCAAGTCCGGCTTATCTCTCAAAAGATCGCCCCCTCCCCATAACAGCAATAACAATATAAAGCTGACAATAAAATGCAGAAAGTAAAGACAGAAATGTAAATCTATACAAAACCCACGACGGGAAAACAAGCGCTAGGATTGACTCGCGTAGGGAACCGTTGGAATCCCCAGCAGAGTCGCCAGCTGTCGCTACTGCGAAAATCGGCGCTGGCTATGACAGAAGAGTCGCCACCGTGCGTTATTTATCCCACAGGAGGGAAAGGAAACGCTCAGAGTAAACCTAACGCAAAACGGGAAAGGAATGGTCGTTGCAACCAAATTCCTGGATTCGGGAGTCGGTTACGCAAGGGGAAGGTATTAGCACCCCTCACGTCCGTCGTACTCGACGGGATCCATGCTTGTTTTCTAGTACGGATTGTTATTCTATCTACTCTAAAGGTCTGGGTTAAAAAGAAAAGAAAATGACTCGGCAAAGTATCGCACTTTATGCCTACGTATTCCCATCTGAAACGAGAAATCAGAGTCAACGTAGTTCGCCTACCTACGGGGAAGGAGCGGAAGGTTGCTCGCTAGGATACGACATCCTATACCTACGTACTTTCATACAGCATGAAAGATCAGAGCAAACGTAGTTCGGGCTACGGAAGACACAAGCTTGTCTGACTGTTTTTTATTACCTTCAAAAAGGGTTTTCCTTGATTAAGAGTCCAAGCGGACAAAAATGACACTTTGATGTTTGTTTTGAATCTTTTACGAAAGAAGTGTTTTTTAGTTCATTTTCAATCTCTGCCGCACTAGAGACTATGATTTGAGAGTGACTACGTCGCATGTCACCCAAAGGGTGCCACACTAAGCAGCCAGACTACTGGAAAGAATCTCCCCAGCAACCCTTTCTCAAATAGTTTAAGGCTCGTGACGTACGACATCGATTAACCTTATTACTGTATTTTTGAGTTGTTTTGAGATAAGAAGAGAAAGAAGCTCTAAAAATCCTAGGTTTGAAAAGGGAATAAAAACTAACCTAATGTTGTCATGCATGGATAAGAATCCTAATGTCTGTCGTAATTCCCTCCTGCGCAGAGGAAATCAGAGATCCTAGGGGATAAACAGAAAAGAAAGCAAGCAAATACAGTAAAATGCATGCAATGCAGCAATACAAGCAAGGCAAGGGAGAAAACAATAGGCAAAGTGAATCAACATTCACCTTAAACCTAGGGGGCAGGCTACACAAGCCAACAAATAATACAGAAAACAAAACCCACAGCAGAGAGGGCAGCCCAAGCAGCAGCACCAATCTCCTACAGCAAACAGCAGCTCTGACAACAATAGTTGATCTTCATGAATAACTCCTATCTTCAATAGACACCAGGCTTCAACAAGCTCCCAGCTTAAGCAAGCTCAAACCCCAACCAGTAAACAACTTCAACTAGCTCCTAACTTCAACAAGCTTAAAACATCAACAAGTAGCCAGCTTCAACAAGCAAACAAAGCTCTAGCTTCAACAAGCAACCTCATCTTCCTTTACCAAGCTTCAATAAGCACCTCCAAGGGAGAATCATTCAACAAGATCAAGTTGAAATGTTAAGTAAGCTCAAAGACAACCAAGGGAAGTCACTGAGAACTTAACATTATGAGAGACTGGCATCCTCAAAGTTCTACTCACTTGGGCCTACTACTCATTCCTCCTAAGGAGAGATGGAGCTTCCCAAGGAGGACTTTATGTCATTGGATAGAATAGAGATGAACAATATACTCCATGTTTGATGAAACAAGTAGAACTACTTTGAGGCTCTTCCTAAAACCCTAGATTCCCTAAGCTCCTGACAAGCATCCACAAGATGAGAGAATCTTCACATCCAAGATCCTTCAAGCTCTCCAAAGCACCTTCAATTTGTCTTCATGATCATCCAAGATCAAAAGAAACACCAACCTAGTCTAAGGGGAACTGTTGAATCAAACTAACCAAATTAGTTCAATAGAAACACCCAAAAGTTAGTCTTAAAACTAATTCTAATTAAAATACCAAGAGTGATTGTTAAATCCTACCAAAATTACTAACGGTTCCTAAACCTCTTATGAATCTCTCATACAAAAACCAGGGGTTAACCATTCATTTGGACCTAAAACTATGCCCTAAACCTAAAGGTATCATCTTAAACCCTAATTCTAAACCACCTAAAGTTTAATGCTCAAACTAGCCTAAATTTATCTCACAAAAATATGATAAAATTACTATGGGGACATGCATATCTAAGCTATCTAAACCAAAAAGAATAAACTCAAAATTCATCACCAATCATTCACAATAAAATCCACAAAATCATGTATCAACCATATTGAAAATAAAAACAATAAAAATGCAAAAAATACAATTAAATTCTAAAATGCATGAATTAACTATTTTTCAATCCCATTAAATCCTACATTTTCTAAGGAATCAAGGAAGAAAAACTTGGATTAAAAAGATTAAATTTCCTATTTATTATGGATTTATTTCTAAACTATATGAAAAAAATGAAAATAAAAGAAAAAGAAAGAAAATGAATAAAGTGGCCTGTTGGATAGCAATTAAAACCAGTTGAAATCCACACCTGGGCCCAAGAGGGGGTTTCAGTAGCGTGCATGAAATAAGCCCAAACCAAATATTAAAACCACTCAGAAATTAAAAGGGAAATTGGAAAAAACGTGTGGCAAATAGCAAGTAATTCATGTTGTAATTTCCAATTGGGCCTGGATGGAGGTGTGGTTAGCAAAGGATCATTAAGCCCATCCAACAAATTTAAATGAAACGGAGCGTTTTGGTCTCCCTCTCAATCCTCTTCAGAAGTTCAATTCGCTCGTGGCCCTTGGATCAAACTTCAGTCAAAGGTCAAATGAAGATCCTATGGTTAGGAGTCATCGTCCCCAAAATATTCAAACCTGGGAGGGAAGGTTCAGACGGTGGCCTGAGCTTGGCGCCACCGTCTTCTCCGGCGAGGCAATTCCAAAACCTCATCAATCAAGCCAACAAAAAACCCTAATCCACTCCAAATTTCACCCTGAGTTCAAATATACACTCCAGTTTTATTGATTCTCCTCCAATTTTCAAACCCGATAGAAGTTGCAGAAGATTCATTCAATCTTGATCAACTCAATTCTTAAAATTAAAAGCCCTAGCATGAACTACATTCTTCCCTGATCAAAACATGCTATCCAAACACCATTAAAGCTTCAAGAACAAGGAGATACAAGCTTCAACAGAAAATGGCATCACCCTTATTTGGTCTCTAATTGCTCCCAAACCTATCCAGAAACGATCCTTATACCTCCTAGGCCCTAACCACATGCAAGATTCTATTAAATTCTTCCTAAATCATGAGGAATTTGAAGGTTTACATACCTGGAAAAATTGGATCAACAGAAGTAGCAAATGCTCAAATCAAGCTCCAAGACTCTTCAGACACGATCAGTGATGCACAATGAAGCTTCTTCAACCTTTAATTTGGCTTGAATGGGCTTGCAAATCCAAAACTGATTCTGAGTTGGAGTTGAAAAAGTTCAGTTGCTCCCTATGATTCCTTGCTCGATCCTTGCCAAAAAACCATCTGAACCCAATGCAATGCTTATATAGAAGCTAATAGAACCCTCTAGAAAGTTCTGTAACAACCACAATGTGAAATTCAATTTCTCATTTTTCTTCAAAATCTCATATGCCCAAGTTGTGCCTTGCTTTGTTCTAGCTCACCAACCTGCTTGAATTTCTCTCCTCATGATATTTAGAACTGAATTGGATGCGCAATTCCCTTGTTTTTGATCTTATGGAGTGTGATGGTTATGTTACTTCCATCTTAAGTAACGAAATGAAACCATGTGCAAATGACTTCAAATCCAAAAAAAAAAAATTGCCATCCTTTCCAAAACATATTTTCTGATCAAATTGGTATGTAACATGGACTTGTTTGGCCATAAAAAATCAAGAAATCACAATTTTGCCTTTTAAATGACTTTAATTTCTTCATTAAAAAGCCATTTCAAACCAGCTTCTCATATGAGCCAATTCAAAACCTCCTTGATGCATGGTCAAGGTTAAAACCCTTTTTTTAGAAAATTTCTAGTTGAACAATTTTCCATTTGAGGTCTCTAAGTCGGAGATTTGGACCCATGCTTGAGAATGACCTATAATCACCAATACCCAAAATACCCCTGGATTGCCAAGATCATAACTTGAGTTCTACAAATCTCCTTGAGGACTTCTAGTACTCTATGGAAAGCTAAGATCAATATCTACAGCTCCTATGTTGGCCAAGAATCCATTTGAAAACTCCTTGAAGGGAAAAAGTTGCTTGGAAATCAAGTGACTTTCACAGATAAATTTCAGTGTCCTCTGGTGACCTGTAATTTGCAAAGACCATAACTTGAGTTCTACAAATATTCTTGAAGACTTATAGTACTCAAATTAAAGTTATTGATAAGCTCTACAAGTTTCATGTTGGCCAAAGATCCATTTGAAACTTGTATTTTGACTTATTTGGCTTTGAAGTTAGGCACTAAATAGGGGACTTTACACTGAAACCCTAATTTAGTAACTTCCCACATTCTTGATCTTTCTTTGCTTAACCTTGGCACAACACCACACATGTATCAACATACCAATCCATGAATCCCATGACCTCAAGGTAGGCCTTGATGCTCATTCATTACTCAATTGGAATAGGGTTGACCCAGATGAAACCCTAGTTGACTGTACCTCAATTGTGGCTCTCATACTTGAATCAATGACTTGTCTCAGCTTCAATATGGCCCTCTAGGCATTCTATGAGATCCATACACACCTCAAATTCACATTCCATGTTTCTCATCCTACTGATGATTCTCAATATTCCTCAATATTCCCACATGTAGACACTCAAACTTCTCAAGACTCCAAATCATTCTTGATGGCCTAGATGACTTCTCAACTTGGATAACACCTCTTGCTAGGCTCTTCTCTTGATAGACACCCTTGATCCCTTGTTGGATGCATTCTATGCTATGATATGCAAATGATTGGATTATGTACATGATGTAATTATGCAAATAAAATGCAATGAACATAAATCAGGCAAGAAAAGGTTGGGCAAATTTTGGGGTGCAACAGCTGCCCCTATTCAAACGGCTTGGACCCGACTGGGTGAAGAGCGAACAACCTTCAAACAATCGAGGTACGAGACGGTTGAATACCAAGAACCCCGGAAATTTGCCAACCGCAGAAATAAACTGCACTGCTTGGGGAACGACATCCACCAACTGAATCTGGTCGTTACGGCAACAACTGATCCAACGTCTGATAATGATTCTGATTTCAACTCCAACTACCTATGTAACGCCACAGGTACTGAACAATTTTTGCAAACCACCTCCATCCACAACTGGACTAATCTTGTCAACACAAGAAGAGAAACAAATTCGTCAACATGAATAGAGATTCTGGCGTCGCAGGAGTGACCTTGCCCACATCTGGACCCCAAATTTCGTCAAATCACGAATGCCCAAATCTGTCCACGTCAGGACTCACATTTTGTTGACCCGAAGAAATCTCATCATAAACTTGTCCACGTCAGGGCTCCACCTGCCGTCAACACGGAAAAATCCCGGCGATTTCGTTGCGGATGACTCGTCTGTATTTCGTCAACACGAGGGGATCCTATCACCATAGGAATAAATTGTCCATGTTAGGAATAAAATGTCCATGTTAGGAGTAACCTATCCACGTTAGGAATAAATCGTCCACGTTAGGAATAAACTTTCCATGTTAGGAATAAACTTTCCACGTTAGGAATAAACTTTCCATGTTAGGAGAAAATCGTCCACGTTAGGAATACATTGTCCACGTTAGGACTCACACCTCGTCTTGATTTGTCCACGTCAGGACTCACATCTTCGACCCGCTGAGGAAATAAAACTTGTCCACGTCAGGACTCACGCTTCGCCAACACGAAGAAAGATAAATTTGTCCACGTCAGGACTCATGCATCTTGTCATCACGAAGAACTATAAACTTGTCCACGTCAGGACACACATTTTGCCGATACAAAGGAAGATATCTGCTGGGGATAAATGGTCCATGAAGAGTAATCAAATTTTTTTTTCACGTCAGGACTCCACATGCCATCACTACGGAGAAATCGAATCTGTCCACGTTAGGACTAGCACATCTCGTTAGCCCGAGGAAATAAATCTGTCCATGTTAGGACACCCACTTCACTAGCACGAAGAAATCCCGTCAGTATAGGAATAAATTGTCCACGTCAGGACTCATATTTCGTCAACACGAGGAACTCCTATCAGCATAGGCAGTAAAATTTTGACGACTTCCGGGGAAATCCTTCTGTCAGCCAGTAAGAAAATACATCCGTCTGTCCATACGTGAAGCTACTCTGAATACAGTTTCTCTGCTTATCTTTGCAGTAGCTAACTCCATTGGTCCCAACCCACAAACCTTTTAGCACTGACGTGACAGCGACTTTGAGGCGGACTCTACTGGGGATATTTGGAAACCAAACCGTCGGACGCCTGTTTCAATAACCGGCGGCACCATTCTGAAATTTTGATTCATAAAACCCTTTGACGTTGACGTAACAACAAATTTGAAGAAAATAATCCGCTGGCCGGATAAGAGGAACTACAACAAGTAACTCTGGCAGGGAAAACAGGAGGAATTTAAGCAAACAACTCTGCTCGGGGACCAAGTAACTCTGTGGGGAAAATAGTAAGATGAACCGTATCATCAGATGTCTCACGGCGAAACCTCGAATACCTGGTAATAGATCTGAGCCAAAACTCCATACTCCTGCTGAGAAAATACACCTGAAAGCAAAAGGTTAACCAACCTGATTTATGTTTCAAAATGCGTATGTTTGAAAATGGCGTAATGCTCCGTACGGCACGGAAATGCTACGCGTTTGAGTAGATGCAAATATGACGATATATGCAAATGCAAATGCAGGCTCAAGCTGCCGGGGCCATTCTGAAATTTGATGCCTCAACAAAATGAATGTTGCAGATAAAGCCAACTCCGCTGGGGAGAACAAGTATCACAAAATATTCTGGCGAAATAAACGCCAGAAACACAACCATATCTGCCGGGGAGAGATTAAACACCAACTTCCACTGGGAGGAAAGAACAAACCACCCTGCTGGTACACCAACTCATCTGGGGAAAGAAGCGACACTTCTAGGAAAAACACACTGTCGGGGCACAGTTTACACATCTAGCCTCGGATTCTGCTGAGGATCAACATCCTGTCAGTGGCATGACGTCCTGCGGGGAGCAATAAAACCTTCCTTCGCGGATATAAACCTTTCAAACCAACAACTTGGTTAACTATTGCGGGAATCTCCCATGTTGGAGATTGAACGTGCACATCTTTGATTCGCTGAGGAGCGCAACCTCTGCAGGTGACATTGACTTCGACTTGCTGGGATTAATCCTATGGACTGCTTTCCATGAGGACACTCTCCTGGGGAAAATAGTTCCCTCCTTCGGGAAGGGATAACCGTCATTTCAAAGCTCGGGGGGATAAGCTGCGACTAACTGAGGAATGACATCAACTGGAATCAGGTCTTACGTCAAGCGACCCTGGCTGGGGAATACAATTCCTGACCATTTGCTCCAAAGGTAAGAATCCTGCAAAACACAAACGAGACAAAACAGGCCTATACAACAGAATCTATCCGGGTTATCATCTGTGACATTACTTCAGTCAATTCGAAGTTTTAGCAATTATTGGCAAGGGCTAGCAAGATTATGTAAGTGTAAGTTTATCAAAAACATCGGCGTCTTTCACAAACAAGACAGTAAAGAACAAGCATCAAGTACTGAATAACATGTTTTATTGATAATGGGCCTCTGAATAGGCAAAGTTTTGTACACTGGATGAAACTCCTGAAAAGAGGAAGTTACGCACACACATACATACATATATGCACAAGAAGCATAAATAAAATACAACACAATATTTGTACACATGTCGGCAACGTGGCACAAACAAACACCATGAGCTGATCCTCCTATAACTCGCCTGACTCTGCGCTTTCCCGGCACTCGATCTTCGAAAGAGATTGTTTTTGGATAGACGGCCCCCAGGTACTCCCAAACCACTAAGCAATTCCGTATCGAATCCGGACCGCAGTCATTTGCTTTTTCAATCCCTAAATTTTGCGTGAACCGCCCTTTACGGGTTTTCAATTCACCGGGATACCCTTTTTTCCGAAGTCTCCCTTTTCAGGTTTTCGACTTCGCGGGTGTACATCTTTTCAATTTTATCCCTAACTTTTGCCCGAACCTTTTATTGATTTTTTATGGTTCGCCGGGATGCCCCATTTTTGCCTGGACTCTCTTTTTACTGTCCAGCGGGTCACTTTCAAGCAAAGTATTGTTTAACTGCGTCCAAATTCACAGGAGACGTAAAATCTTCACCATCCATGGTGGATAGTAACAAGGCTCCTCTAGAGAAGACTTTTCTGACAACGTAGGGACCTTCGTAATTAGGAGTCCATTTGCCCCTGTGATCTGTTTGTGGCGGGAGAATCTTTTTCAAAACAAGATCGCCCGTCTGAAAGCTTCGAGGGCATACCTTTTTGTCGTAAGCTTTCTTCATCCGGCTCTGATAGAACCGACTGTAGGCTAAAGAAGCCAGTCTCTTCTCATCCATTAAGCTAAGCTGATTCAGTCTATCTTTAACCCATTCTGCCTCGTCGAGTTGGACATCACGTAAAACCCTCAGGGAAGGAATCTCGACCTCCAACGGTAACACTGCCTCCATCCCGTATACCAATGAGAAAGGGGTTGCCCCGGTTGATGTGTGTACCATCGTACGATAACTGTGCAAAGCGAAGGGTAGCATCTCGTGCCAGTCCTTATACGTCACAACCATCTTCTGAACAATCTTATTTATGTTCTTATTGGCCGCCTCAACAGCGCCATTCATCTTGGGCCGGTAAGAAGAAGAGTTGTGGTGCTCAATCTTAAAATTCTGAAACAGCTTTTTCATCATTTTATTATTCAAATTTGAACCGATGCCAGTGATAATCCGCTCAGGGATTCCATATCTGCAGATAATATCTCGTTTGATAAATCTGGCTACCACTTGTTTGGTCACATTGGCGTATGATGCTGCTTCCACCCACTTAGTGAAGTAATCAATTGCCACCAAAATGAACCGGTGTCCGTTTGATGTTGTAACCTCAATCTTGCCAATCATATCAATCCCCCACATCGAGAAAGGCCATGGTGACGACATCACATTCAGAGGACTCGGAGGCACATGGATCTTGTCCGCGTAAATCTGGCATTTATGACACCTCTTTGCAAACTTGAAATAGTCTGTTTCCATACTTAGCCAATAATAACCTGCCCGCAACAGTTTTCTTGTCATAGCATGCCCGCCAGCATGTGTACCAAATGTACCCTCATGTATCTCTTCCATGAGAAACTTCGCCTCTTTCTCGTCTACACAGCGTAGCAACACCAAGTCGTGGTTTCTTTTGTACAAGACACCGTCAGGATTCAGATAGAAATTGCCAGCCAATCTCCTGAGAGTCTTCTGATCTCGACTGGATGCCCCAGCCGGATACTCCTTGTTCTTCAGGAAGTTCTGGATGTCAAAGTACCAGGGTTTACCATCGGGAGCCTCGTCAATGGAAAATATGAATGCAGACCTGTCGAGCCGAGAGATAACAATCCGGGGAGCCTCGTTCCAGAAGTTACCTTTATACATTGAAGACAATGTCGCCAGGGCGTCAGCCATTTGATTTTCTGCTCTTGGTACGTGATGTAATTCCACCTTGTCAAAGAAAGGCAACAATCTCCTTGTATAATTCATATATGTGTCATACCCTAAATTTGTCCTACCCTTTTGTAAATATTTTTCGCATTATCATTTTATGCCGTTTAGACACGTGTCCACTCGAAATTGGGCGTTTTCCAAACTTTATCTCCTTGACCAATTATAACGTGACGCGTGGCCTGAGGGGCATTTTGGTCATTTTGCTTCCATTTTCATTTTTTTCTACTTTTTCTTACAAAACACTACTCTTTTGTTCTTTTTATTTTATTTTGTCATATTTAAGTGTAGATTTTATTTATTTGAATAGTTTTTATTTTTATAGAAGGATACTTTTTTTTTATTTATTTAGGATTAATTTGCTTTTGTTTAATACTTATATTAATTAGAATAGAGTGTTATTTGTCTTTTTTTTTTTTTAAAAATATATAGTACATTATGTTTTTTTGGCTTTTTAAACAGACTTCTTTTGTATAGTTATTAGAGATTCTATTCATTTATTTATTATTAATTAGATTACTAGTAGTTAATTATCTTTTCTTTTTTTATTACTATTATTTATTTATTTAGATTAAAATTGACTTTATTAGTTTTCTTTTGAAATTAATTTTAAGTCATCAGTTTTTCTTTTATTTATTACTTTATTAGGTTGTTAGTATTAATTATCTTCTTTTTTATTTATTTATTTTATTTTAGTTTAATTAGGTTTTAATTTCTTTAGTTAGTTAATATTAATCAGGTTCTCCTTTTAAGTAATAGTGTAATGGTTATACTGGTTTAATTCTTTTTTTATTTAGCAGATTTTAATAAGTTTCTTTTTCGGGTCCACTAAGTCTATGATGCAGGCCCATTAGGTCAGTTTTTATGCCACTTGTCAGCAGACTATAAAGCCTAGTGTCTTCCTGCATTAAAGGGACACGTTTCCCAAGCACTGAGGCCTACCCTCCAGCCGCCACCTCACCTTCCCAAACCCTAAACCTAATCCCAACCCTAACCCTAACGGCGCCACCTCACTCACATGCAAACACCAATTCCCTCTCACCGACAAAATCACACGGCCAAAATTACACCGGAAATTCGCCGGAATCTTCAACCATTGTTACCGGAACCTTCATTTGTGTTCTTCATGTTCGTATGTTTTTCCAGTTTTTCTTCACCCAGTTCATCAATGTTCATCATTTTCCAGCGAGACCCATAACATTCATCAGAACTCTCCAGATTTCTTCATGTATTCAACCTACTTTTCCAAATTTTTCATCAACCTTCATCAATCCGTATGAACTTCGTCATGTTCATCAATATTCTCAACATTTTTTCCAGATCTATGAAGGAATCCTCATAAAATTTCCAGATCTTCATCCTCACGAAATTATTTCTCCAGATTTTCTACAACAAGCTCTCACAACTTCAGATCTAGACTCCGTTTTCCGTCACCAGATTCAAACTTCAAACACTTTTCCAGAATCTTCATCCGCCATGGATGAATCTTCAAGCCCCAGACCATCACGAACTCAACCAAACCTCAGATCTTCATCCTTTCAACCTAGATCCGAAACTCCTAAACTCCAAACTTCATCGTTTCCACAACGAACAACCAAATCAGAATCTAAATTTCGCCTCCATCAACATCTTCAAATCAGCTTCAAACTCCATGAAGTTTCATTAGATCTGCATGTCGAACAAGCTTCAACCACCTCCGTAAACTTCAATGGCGAATCATAAAACAAGACACTCTGTTGAACTTACACCTCCAAATTTCCGTTCATCTACAACTCTTGTCATCAATAACCAACAGAGATTCGCAAACTTTCAGATCCACAAAACTCATACGAATTTCAGATCTTCATGAACACAACTTCTCCGATTCAACAAACTAGATCGGAAGAACATGAGTTGATTTTAGTTGATTGTTTTTGTTATTTTATTTGTCTGTTTGAACAGGGGGAGAAGTGGAATGAAGAAGATTGGAGAAGGAAGACGTGAAATGTGAGGAGATTTGTGAACTGGGGATGGGTATGAATCTGTTTTGGGAGAGAGAGGGATCGGAGAAGGGAGAGTTGGGAGACGGAGACGGCGGCGGCGAACAGTTAATATAGGGTTTCTGAAAACAAAATTGAAAAGAGGAAGATGACTCGTGGACCTCTTCACTTTGGTTAGTGGGGCGTAAGGCCTAATCCATTCATTTTTTGGATTTCACCTCCCATATTGCTCATTGAACCCCGCGTGGCTGTTGGTTTTAGAGTTGGGCTGGGCCCAACCGGTTTATTTCATTGCACACCCCATTTTGCTCTTGCGCCCCCTGTGCATTTATATTTGAATTGGGCTTTCAACTTCAAAGCCCACTGTGCGGATCTGCTTGCTGAAACCCTCTGCTGGGCTATTACACCCCCCTTTTTGTTTTATTATTTTATTTTTACATTTCTATAATTATGTTGTAATTTATTTTTAAGTATATTTAATATTTTTAAACCTATTTTCAAAAAAAGACTTTTTTCTTAATCTTTATTTAAATTCATTTTCAAAAAACTATTATTGTCTAATTTTTTTATTTAACTTATTTTATTAAAATGTTTTCTTTTCAAATTCACTTTCAAAATTAATAGTTTTTCTAGTCTTTATGTAAATTTATTTTTTATTCACTAAAATAATTTTTCTTAAATCAAATCATGAGAGATTAAATCCTTGAAGTCTAGCACTTCTTGAATTTTTGGACAATCATTATTGAGGTGTACACCTTAAATAGTGTATTATTCGACTTCTCATTCCTTAAAATACCCTATTTTTAGCAAAGAAATATCATAAGAATCTAGCATTCCGCGTGATGTTTCCATTGTTCATCCAAACATTTTCAAATAAAAATGGTGTTATCAAGATCTAGCATCTCGATAATACTTTGATTAATTGGTTGTGAGGCCGACGTCTCATTTATCAAATAATTATCACTTCTCCTAAAATTATTTTCACACCTCGTTTCACTTCAAACTATTTCGAAACATTTTCTCAACTTTTTCTCGATTAAAACTCCGAAAGAAGGAGATTCTTGGAATCTAGCATTCCTTGAATTTTCAAGTGAATAATTCTCGAGGCACGCCCTTTGAGTTGTTATTCACCCAACCTTTCGACTTTTTCAAACT
This sequence comes from Lathyrus sativus, assembly GCA_963859935.3. NCBI lineage: Eukaryota > Viridiplantae > Streptophyta > Magnoliopsida > Fabales > Fabaceae > Lathyrus > Lathyrus sativus. Next base: position 627,437,848 of record OZ012741.1, on the reverse strand, counting down.
CAATCATTTTCCAATGTTCTCCTAAGTCGAATGCTCGTACGCATTCGCAACCCACATTTCGCACACACCTCACAATTCACCATGGTTTCGATATTAGGGGCACCCTTAGGGACTAATATCGTTTCTCACAATCTTAACCCTTGACGCGTCGTCAAGTCGGTTTCATTTTTAATCAAATCCTCGACACGTCGTCGAGCTACTTCAAAACAACTTCCTTTTGGCTTCGCATGCCATTTTTTTATTCGATCCTTTCGAGAACATTTTTTTAAAACTTACGAAAGAGAGATATTCTTAGAATCTAGCATTCTTTGAATATTCAAATGAGTAACTCTCGAGGCGCGCCCTTGAGTTGTTATTAGTTCATTCTTTCGATTTCAAAACATCCAACTCTATATCTTCAACTTACTCAGTCAATTCCCGAAAGAACTGAGTTCCTGGAATCTCGCATTCCTTGAATTCTTGAGTGACAAGCTCTTGAGGCACGCTCTTGGGTTGCTTGTCAGTCACTCTTTCGTCTCAAACTCAAACTTCAATCCTTTTAAACCTCCTTTTCGTGGTTGTTACCACGAACTACGGACGCTCTGATTCTTCATTCATTTTCGAATGTAAGATACGTAGGCACAAGATTGCGATGATCTTGGCGAGCACACTTCTATCCATCTTCCGTTTCCCCCCATCCTTTCCCGTAGTCGAACTACGACGCTCTGATTTCTCATTCTCGTCCGAATGAGCATACATAGGCACAAGGGCCCCAATCCTTGGCGAGCACCCTATCCTCTAACCACCCATCTCTCCTTTGCGTCTTTAACCTTTTACCCTACCAATTCGCCTTAGCAACGAGAAGAAAGCAAGTAAACCTAAACAACACTCCCCACAATTACCTTAAGAGGTTCCCGTCGAGTACGACGGACGTGAGGGGTGCTAATACCTTCCCCTCACGTAACCAACTCCCGAACCCGAAACTTGATTGCGACAACCCTGGTTCCTATCCCTTTCGTTTTTAAGAGGTTTTCTCGATATTTTCCTCTCCCGTTTATTCGGGAAAAATAAAGTTCGGTGGCGACTCTGTCGAACCGCATTTCCGCGCCTTTTGCGCGAGGGTCGTTTCTCCGAAATGTCTCCCTGATTTTTCGAGGTGCGACAATATGGTATCAAATTGGGCTGACGTGTCTCCCTTTCTCCTTTAATCTGATTCACCACTAGAGCTGAGTCTCTGTATACATCCAGATGCTTGATTCTCAAATCAATGGCTTCTTCCAGACCCATGATGCAAGCCTCATATTCAGCCTCATTATTGGTAACGGGAAAAGTCAGTCGGGCAGTAAAGGGGATGTGCGACCCCTGAGAAGTGGTGATAATTGCACCTATTCCGCTACCATAGGAATTTACAGCTCCGTCAAATATCAACTGCCATTTGGAACCCAACTCTGGTCCTTCGTCCGACAACGGTTCTTCACAATCTTTCATTTTCAGGTACATGATATCCTCGTCAGGAAAATCAAACCTCATCGATTGATAGTCCTCAACAGGCTGCTCCGCAAGGTACTCTGAGAACGCTACCTTTAATAGCCTTTTGCGAGACATATTGGATATCATATTCGGTTAACACCATCTGCCATCGGGCAATTCTTCCGGAGAGTGCTTACTTCTCAAACACGTATTTGATTGGATCCATCTTTGAAATTAGCAGGGTTGTATGATTCAGCATGTATTGCCTCAAACGTTTGGCGGCCCAGGCTAGCGCACAACACGTCTTCTCGAGCATTGAGTATTTGGACTCACAGTCAGTGAACTTTTTAATCAAATAGTAAATCGCATGCTCTTTACGTCCGGTCTCGTCGTGTTGACCGAGAACACAACCCATACTTTCCTCAAGAACCGTCAAATACATAATCAAAGGTCTCCCGGCCACTGGGGGTATTAAAACAGGAGGTTCCTGCAAGTATTCTTTTATCTTGTCGAACGCCTTTTGACAATTTTCATTCCAGGTCAACACTTGATCCTTTTTCAGCAATTTGAATAACAGCTCGCATGTCGCAGTTAGGTGAGATATGAACCGAGCGATATAGTTCAACCTCCCTAAAAACCCACACACTTCTTTTTCTGTTTTAGGCGTCGGCATTTCTTGTATTGCTTTTATCTTTGCAGGATCAACCTCTATTCCCTTTTCGCTCACAATAAACCCCAGCAGTTTACCCGATCTCACCCCAAAGGTGCACTTGTTAGGGTTCAGTCTCAACCTGAACTTCCTAAGTCTTTTGAACAGTTTCAGCAGATTAACCAAATGTTCTTCCTCCGTCTGGGATTTGGCAATCATATCATCAACATAAACCTCGATCTCTTTGTGCATCATGTCATGAAAGAGAGTCGTCATAGCACGTTGATATGTTGCCCCAGCGTTCTTCAGTCCGAAGGGTATCACTTTGTAGCAAAATATTCCCCAGGGAGTAATGAAGGTAATCTTCTCCATGTCTTCTGGTGCCATCTTGATCTGATTATAGCCTGAGAAGCCGTCCATGAAGGAGAATACGGAGAACTGAGCAGTGTTATCAACCAGCACATCAATGTGAGGAAGTGGAAAGTCGTCTTTCGGGCTCGCCCTATTCAAATCACGGTAATCTACACACATTCGCACTTTACCGTCTTTCTTCGGCACTGGTACTATATTAGCGACCCATGACAGATAAGTTGTAACGGCTAGGAAACCAGCAACCCACTGTTTTTGAACTTCTTCTTTGATTTTCACGGCCATGTCTGGTCTGGTTCTTCTGAGTTTCTGTTTAACCGGCGGACATTCGTCTCGCAACGACAGACGGTGCACAACCATGTCCGTATCCAACCCAGGCATATCCTCGTACGACCAAGCAAATATATCATTATACTCTCGTAGTATCTCAATCATCCTTTGCTTTACGTCGCTCTGCAGTGCAGCCCCTATACGGATATTTCTCACAACTTCTTCTGACCCCAAGTTGATAATCTCAATTTCCTCCTGGTGAGGCAGAATGATTCTCTCTTCCTGTTTCACCAAACGAGTCAGCTCCTCTGGCAAGTCGCTATCCTCAACAATCTCTTCCTCTGCTTGGAATACCGGGTGCTTGAAGTCAAAACGAGTCATAGGCGGTTCGCAGGAGATGTCATCTGAAATATTAGTCCTGCAAAGGAAATGGTTAAACGCTTCAACACGCAAACAAAGCAAATAACCACGTCGCCATTTATTGTTAAAGTAAAAAACAAGAAAAACAGGGATCACAACATTTGAATATGAAAAACGCCTTTATTTCATGATTAAACAGCGCAATACACATAATCAAGCAGTCCTAAGGTAAAATCACTATGCCCCGGGTAGGACATAGGTTTATTCAACAATTGATAAAACAAATCATTACTGTTTAAAAGTCACCGGGACAGTTTCCCGGATGGACCAGTTGCAGAGACTTTGTCCTGGCACGCTTGGCTTGATCCACGCGTCCATATCGCAGTCGCTATCTCCGTCTTCAGCATCGGAAATAGCGTTGATAGTCTCAAAGCACACCCCGCTTGGCGTAATCGTGACCGGTCCCTTGAATCTGGGCACTCCTGAAGATGACGCTGACAACGTCGGTCGATACCCTAGCCCAAACTTATCATTCTTCACGGGAATCTCCAGTACCTGCCCCCAGCCTTTAGTCTCAGCAGTCTGCACTAAAGCCTAAGCTTCCTTGTAGGATGACACTGCCACGTCTGATATTTTGCTGGAACCCTGAGCTTTGTCTTTAATCTGCAACCCCTCGAAGGCTTGACAAGGTGTCTCGTGTATTTCTCCGTCGACCTCAACATATCTGAACGATGACAGGTGACTGACCAAAATGTCCTCCTCCCCGCAAACGGTAACAACACTATCACCCACCATGTACTTCAACTTCTGATGCAATGTGGACGTTACGGCCCCTGCAGCGTGGATCCATGGTCGCCCAAGAAGACAGCTATAAGCTGGATGGATATCCATGATGTAGAACTCGGTATCAAAAATTTCCGGCCCCACCTGAAGCGGTAATGTTATTGACCCAAACACCGATCTTTTATCCCGTCAAATGCCCTCACAACCAAATCGCTGGGCGTGCAAATAATTCCCCGTATGTCCAATTTCATCATGGCTTTCTTTGGTAGTACGTTCAACGAAGATCCAGTATCCACCAATACATGTGACATTACGGTGCCCCGGCATTCCACCGATATATGCAAAGCCACGTTGTGCTCTCGACCCCTGGGTGTTAGATCAAAATCTGTGAAACCTAGGCTATGTCCAGCATTGACATGCGCCATTACCCCCTCTAATTGATTTACAGAAACTTCTTGGGGTACGAATGACGTATCCAGTATCTTCAGCAAGGCGTTCCGGTGGGCCTCGGAACATAATAACAACGACAAGATAGAAATCTTCGACGGCGTCTGCTGTAGATGTTCAACAATTTTGTAGTCGCTTTTGTGAATCAGTCTCATGAACTCCTCTACGTCCTTGAGCGACGTATCCTTTTCTTTCGACTGAGAAGGCCCGCTTTCATTGACTTTGGCTTTGCCTTTGGCCAATCTCTCTGCTTCTATTTCAGGTGAGGCGAAGATCCTTCCGCTACGGGTCATGCCCCCCGTTCCAACAACACTATCAACAGTCCCAGCTGGCTGGCTATTCACCACAATCTTTTCCCCGTTGCAATACGCTTCTAATCCATATGTCCACGGGACCGCTTTCGTACTCTCAAAGGGAACAGGCCCTGCTTTGGTGATTGTAATAGTTGGCCGCTGGGCGGGCGCCGTTATTGTTATAGTTTTTCTCGGGATCGTCACTGTTGCAATATCATTCTGCTCTTCACATAATGCCTCCACAGGCGTTTCAACCGCAGTTCGATCAAATTGCAAGGTCCCTTCGTCGATCATGGCCTGAATGCCCTGCTTCAAATCAGTACAACCCTCAGGCTGGGTCCAACATTCTAAACAGTATTCATCATAGCCAGGGAATACTCCCCCTCTGAGCAACCTGCTTTTCACCTCCCTCAATGGTGTCTTCAGTTCGTTAACATCCATCACCAAGTTCAAATTTTCTTCTATCAAGATAGCATTTTCCCCATGATTAGGCATAGGCTGTTGTACAATATTAGGCCCAGTTTGACAAAAATTGATGGCTTTACTGTCCAACAAATCCTGAACTTTATGCTTGAAAGCATGACAAGATTCTACATCATGTCCGGGCGCCTCGGAATGGAATTCGCAGTGCTTATTAGCGTCATACCCATAAGGAAGTACCGGTCCTGTAGGCGGTTCCAAAGTTCTTTTCTCAACCAAATTCAACCCCGACAATGTCTGAAGAAGCTCTGCATATGTCGACGGAGGCTTATCAAATACCCTCTTCGACTTTGCATTCTGAAACCTTCTCTGACCCTGATTCTGCCTTTGCTGCTGCTGTGGTTGCTGCTGCTACTGTTGTTGAAGAATTGGAATAGTAACACTGGCTATTTGTTGAGGTTGACTATACTGATTTCTACCTCTGCCCCGGCCTCTGCCACCAAATACAGCGCTTGCATCACCTTGTCGTCTTCCGCCGAACGCTTTTCTCGCGCCCCCAGCTGAAGTCGATTCACCTGCCTGAATCTTCCCAATTTTAATTCCATTCTCGATCCTTTCTCCCATAAGGATCATATCGGAGAAGCTACCCATCGAAACATTGAGTAACTTGTCATAGTACATTCCTGTAAATGTCCCCACAAACATGTCATTCATCTCCCTTTCAACCAAAGGAGGGTGCACCCGAGCTGCCATATCGCGCCACCGCTGCGCGTACTCTTTGAAACTTTCACCGCTTTTCTGCGACAGACTCTGCAACTGAACTTTGTTTGGCGCCAAATCACTGTTATATTTGTAATGCATAACGAAAGCATCAGCCAACTGCTTCCAGCTTCTAATCTGGGCGGGCTCCAGTCCCATGTACCATTCCAGTGATGGTCCCGATAAGCTATCTTGAAAGAAATGCATGAGCATCCTTTCATCATTGGAATACGCAGACATCCTTCTATAATACGAACGTACATGGACCTTTGGGCAGGTATCCCCTTTGTATTTGTCAAATGTTGGAGCCTTGAATTTTAATGGCACCCTCAGCCTTGGTACCAACCCCATAGTAGTCATATCTAACCCAACGGAGTTCTGATCAACCACACCTTTCATCTGCTCTTCTAGCATTCTGATCCTCTGAACAGGGTCAGTAGGGCCTTCAAGTCCCATACCTCTTCCTAAAAAAGCGTCATCCTGTTGATCCACATTCCAGTCATTGCCATACCCATCCTAACCCATGTTACGGACAAATCCTTGTTGATTGAACACAGGACCCTGTCCTCGGTTGCCGAACCCTAGATTGACCCCAGCAGGTCCGAAACCATTGTTGAAAGGAAATGCTCCAGCGCCGTTCACATTACCGAATCCACCATTACCGTAGCCATACCCCTGATTGTTGACGTAACCATTGTTACCAAAGCCTTGATTGTTGAACCCGAAGTTCCCGTCCTGATTGTCATTGCCATACCCATTGTTTCCAAAACCAACATTGTCAATGAATCCTTGATCGACATCCATAGTGTTTCCTTTGTTGTTAACAACATGCCCATCACCATCATTTCTAGTATTACCATTACCAGCGCCAGCACCTGCACCAGTACCCGTGTTTCCGTTGACAGTCGCAACAGGTGGAGTAACAACTGCCGGAATCTCATCCTCCCGGTGAGGAGTTTCAACAGAAATATGGTCAGTGTTGCCATTCCCGTTCGCCCGTGTCAGCAGTGGCTGCACCAAAGTCTGAAGATTCTCCTGGCCCTTGGCCATACTCTCCATAGCTTGCATGAACAGAGTTAGCTTCTCACGGATTTCCTGCATCTCGACTTGAACTTGATCCATTATCTTCTTGTAGTTGTTTCTGGTTGAGTAGAGGTGGACTCTTTGGTCGTCAATCCTGAAAAACCCGTGAGATGCAGGAAATAAGATACAGATTCAACAAGTGACTGGCAATGCAAAATGAATATGCAGATGCAATATGTGTCTGTGCGTTAGGGAGATTAGTCCCTGATTCTAGTGCCAAAGTGCCAGTGCAGTGACAGTGCTAAGAATCTTGGATTCACTCATGGAAGAAACATCTCATATATTGCTGAAAAGCCGACAAGGCAGAAATACAATATCACTGAGTGTACAATAACAAGAAGGCATGACCTCAACCAACAATCCTGGTGATGGCCAGCACAATGCAAATAAAGCATATACAACAGTATATAAGGTAATCAAGTGCGACCATATGTCCGATACTCCTCTAACAATCTCTTAGTCTTGGGATGATCCGGCTGGGAAAGCAACCCTTCAACGAGCGAGTCTCTTTTCCTGATAACACGCTGGAGATCCCCAATGGATTCCTCCCATACACCTTCTCCAAAGCACTCCTCCAGCTTTCGCTTCTGGGATGCAGACTCTTTCTTGCCCTTGATAACTTTGTTCAACGAATTCTGAACGTTGTATCTCCGCATAACCTCTTCTTCAAACCTTTTTCGGCTAGCTTTCAACTGATCTTCCAGTTTAGAGATTCGCAGCTTCAGTTTGTCTTCTCTTTCTTTATTACTGGTCATTGTGGCATTCTAGGTTTTGTTGAATGTGGAGATCTCCCGGTGGGCTATATCAAGTGCTTTCTTCTTAGACTCCAGCATGTCATGAGAGATCTTGAAATCTATCCCAAGCGTTCTCGCTTCTTTCGTTGTTCAGTCAGTACTGCACCTAACTGGTTCACCAACTTTGTTTGTTGCTTCAAGGAGTACACGACTTCATTTCTTTCGCTTCTGAGTTGAACTAGCTCTTCTTCCAACTTCTCGTGGGCTTTCATCAGCTCTTCTTTCTCCTTCACAACCTGCTCATATCTCTCAATAGACACAGTAGTCGGCTCCTCCACCACGAGGGGAGCAGGAGGTAATACTGCAGGGAACGACATCAGGGCTTGCTTTGCCCTATCTTGGATCCAGACCTTGTACGGAGCATAGGCTTGACAATCATTCTTACCCAACAATGGCTTACCCCTTTTGTTGATATTATTCCAAGCACGCTGCAGCTTGGATAACAATTCTCCCTTCAAATCACCTGTGAAGTACAGAGATTCCTACACTTCCTCCTCTTTTGGCGGGCTTCTCAAAGCGTAGCCGAATTGCCTGATCAACAATGACGGATTGTAATTAATGCACCCTTTTTCTCCCAATCAGAGGAACGTTAGGATATCCTGTGCAGTTGTAGATAATCTCAGATCCCAGTAAATCCCTATCAAACCAGACAACATCTTCTGAAGAAATCCCATCAGACGCTCAGACCATTCCACCGTAGCTGCAGACTCAGCAAAGATACCCTTCTTGGGCAGGTGACTATCAAACCACATATACAACAAAGGCACACAACAAGAGACGTTCTTGCCCCTCCTATTCTCATTCTTATAATGCAGAGAATGATAGAAGTCTCCAATCAGCGTAGGCACAGGATTGCCTGAAGCAAATATATGGAATGCATCCAAATCAACAAAGCCAGGCATATTAGGGAACAATACAATGCCATAGATACACAAAGCAAGGATATCATTAAACACAACCCAACAACCACTCTTGGCATACTCTTGTGCTTTCCCAACCAAGAACTTGAGAGAAAAACCAGAAACTCCATTCCACGAGGTTAACAGCAACTCTGAGGAATCTAAATGCAAAGCAACAGCCAAATCCTCCAGCTTGGACTCAGCACCCATATGAATGAAGGGTACCCTATTCTGAATTGTTAACTCCAAGACCTCAGCATATTCTTCCATGGTCGGAGCCAGAATGAAGTCAGGGAAAGTAAAACACCTCAGCAGGGGATCATAAAACTGCATAAGCGCGTACAATCCGTTCAGCTCATACGTGGATGGCTTGCAAACCAACCTAAGCAGTTTCCCATAACTCTTCCTGAAGCTACTCTTCACATCATCATCAGCTAAAGACATCAACCCAAGCAAATAAGTAACATCTGGAGTAGGCAACTTGTATGCCACAGTCTTCTTCAAGGTATCCATAATAGCAGCACACAGAAATCCGGGCAACTAGAATCAGAGGGTAGGAAATGCACCTGCAGCACAGACACACGTTAATGATATGCAAAATGAGTATGCAACAATGCAATATGCAAAAATGCAACAGGGATCAAGTGATATATTGCTGAAGAGATCCATCAACAATATCTGTCTCAACAGACCCACAATACATCTCAACCCTGGTCCCAACAGACCCATGACAATGCTCCACTTTGATCTCAACAGACCTATAACGAAGCTCCAACCTGGTCTCAACAGACCTATAACAATTTCCTGATGAAGAACCCCCAAGTAACCACGCATACTGATCCAATATTAAGAAAAACCGGGTAGTCTGGAGGTCAAGTTTCCTGCATGCCCCAATCCCTCTCACAGGTAGGTGTCCTATCAATTGACACAAGGTACGGCATCCTATGCGGTCGTCGGCGTCACAGACTTTCAAGACTGATGATACGATACCCAGAAGGTGTGGCATCATCATGTCCTAAAGAGGCCTCACTTAGCCAATTCCAATTGATCGGTCCCCAGAGTCGACAATCCAACTAACCGACAACCCCCTCAACCCAAAGGGTTGAAAAAGAAGTCAACCAGAAGAACCTTGTCCGAGCGTGGATTTTGCGGGACACTAGTACATGCAAAGCATGCACGCGCCCACTACTTTCCACAACTAATTCTAGGTGCACTCAAGCCCAGGTCCGGCTTATCTCTCAAAAGATCGCCCCCTCCCCACAACAGCAATAACAATATAAAGCTGACAATAAAATGCAGAAAGTAAAGGCAGAAATGTAAATCCATACAAAACCCACGACGGGAAAACAAGCGCTAGGATTGACTCGCGTAGGGAACCGTTGGAATCCCCAACAGAGTCGCCAGCTGTCGCTACTGCGAAAATCGGCGCCGACTATGACAGAAAAGTCGCCACCATGCGTTATTTATCCCACATGAGGGAAAGGAAACACTCAGAGTAAACCTAATGCAAAACGGGAAAGGAATGGTCGTCGCAACCAAATTCCTGGATTCGGGAGTCGGTTACACAAGGGGAAGGTATTAGCACCCCTCACGTCCGTCATACTCGACGGGATCCATGCTTGTTTTCTAGTACAGATTGTTATTCTATCTACTCTAAAGGTCTGGGTTAAAAAGAAAAGAAAATGACTCGACAAAGTATCGCACTTTATGCCTACGTATTCCCGTCTGAAACGAGAAATCAGAGTCAACGTAGTTCACCTACCTACGGGGAAGGAGGGGAAGGTTGCTCGCTAGGATACGACATCCTATACCTACGTACTTTCATACAGCATGAAAGATCAGAGCAAATGTAGTTCGGGCTACGGAAGACACAAGCTTGTCTGACTGTTTTTCATTACCTTCAAAAAGGGTTTTCCTTGATTAAGAGTCCAAGCGGACAAAAATGACACTTTGATGTTTGTTTTGAATCTTTTACGAAAGAAGTGTTTTTTAGTTCGTTTGCAATCTCTGTCGCACTAGAGACTATGATTTGAGAGTGACTACGTTGCATGTCACCTAAAGGGTGCCACACTAAGCAGCCAGACTACATGAAAGAAGCTCCCCAACAACCCTTTCTCAAATAGCTTAAGGCTCGTGACGTACGACATCGATTAACCTTATTGCTGTATTTTTGAGTTGTTTTGAGATAAGAAGAGAAAGAAGCTCTAAAAAGCCTAGGGTTGAAAAGGGAATAAAAACTAACCTAATGTTGTCATGCATGGATAAGAATCCTAATGTCTGTCGTAATTCCCTCCTGCGCAGAGGAAATCAGAGATCCTAGGGGATAAACAGAAAAGAAAGCAAGCAAATACAGTAAAATGCATGCAATGCAACAATACAAGCGAGGCAAGGGAGAAAACAATAGGCAAAGTGAATCAACATTCACCTCAAACCTAGGGGGCAGGCTACACAAGCCAACAAACAATACAGAAAACAAAACCCACAGCAGAGAAGGCAGCCCAAGCAGCAGTACCAATCTCCTACAACAAATAGTAGCTCTGACAGCAACAGTTGGTCTTCATGAATAACTCCTATCTTCAATAGACACCAGGCTTCAACAAGCTCCCAGCTTAAGCAAGCTCAAACCCCAACCAGTAAACAACTTCAACTAGCTCCTAACTTCAACAAGCTTCAAACATCAACAAGTAGCCAGCTTCAACAAGCAAACAAAGCCCTAGCTTCAATAAGCAACCTCATCTTCCTTTACCAAGCTTCAACAAGCACCTCCAAGGGAGAATCATTCAACAAGATCAAGTTGAAATGTTAAGTAAGCTCAAAGACAACCAAGGGAAGTCACTGAGAACTTAACATTATGAGAGACTGGCATCCTCAAAGTTCTACTCACTTGGGCCTACTACTCATCCCTCCTAAGGAGAGATGGAGCTTCCAAGGAGGACTTTATGTCATTGGATAGAATAGAGATGAACTATATACTCCATGTTTGAAGAAACAAGTAGAACTACTCTGAGGCTCTTCCTAAAACCCTAGATTCCCTAAGCTCCTGACAAGCATCCACAAGATGAGAGAATCTTCACATCCAAGCTCCTTCAAGCTCTCCAAAGCACCTTCAATTGGTCTTAATGATCATCCAAGCTCAAAAGCAACACCAACCTAGTCTAAGGGGAACTGTTGAATCAAACTAGCCAAATTAGTTCATCAGAAACACCCTGAAGTTAGTCTTAAAACTAATTCTAATTAAAATACCAAGAGTGATTGTAAAATCCTACAAAAATTACTAAGGGTTCCTAAACCTCTTATAAATCTCTCATACAAAAACCAGGGGGTTAACCATTCATTTGGACCTAAAACTATGCCCTAAACCTAAAGGTATCATCTTAAACCCTAATTCTAAACCACCTAAAGTTTAATGCTCAAACTAGCCTAAAATTATCTCATAAAAATATGAGAAAATTACTATGGGGACATGCATATCTAAGCTATCTAGCCCAAAAGGAATCAACTCAAAATTCATCACCAATCATTCACAATAAAATCCACAAAATCATGTATCAACCATATTGAAAATAAAAACAATAAAAATGAAAAAAATACAATTAAATTCTAAAATGCATGAATTAACTATTTTTCAATCCTATTAAATCCTACGTTTTCTAAGGAATCAAGGAAAAAAACTTGTATTAAAAAGATTAAATTTCCTATTTATTATGGATTTATTTCTAAACTATATGAAAAATATGAAAATAAAAGAAAAAGAAAGAAAATGAATAAAGTGGCGTGTTGGATAGCAATTAAAACCAGTTGAAATACACACCTGGGCCCAATAGGGGGTGTCAATAGCGTTCATGAAATAAGCCCAAACCAGATATTAAAACCACTCAAAAATTAAAAGGGAAATTGGAAAAAACGTGTGGCAAATAGCAAGTAACTCATGTTGTAATTTCCAATTGGGCCTGGATGGAGGTGTGGTTAGCAAAGGATCATTAAGCCCATCCAACAAATTTAAATGAAACAGAGCGTTTTGGTCTCCCTCTCAATCCTCTTCAGAAGTTCCATTCGCTTGTGGCCCTTGGATCAAGCTTCAGTCAAAGGTCAAATGAAGATCATATGGTTGGGAGTCATCGTCCCCAAAATATTCAAACCTGGGAGGGAAGGTTCAGACGGTGGCCTGAGCTTGGCGCCACCGTCTTCTCCGGCGAGGCAATTCCAAAACATCATCAATCAAGCCAACAAAAAATCCTAATCCACTCCAAATTTCACCCTGAGTTCAAATATACACTCCAATTTTATTGATTCTCCTCCAATTTTCAAACCCGATAGAAGTTGCAGAAGATTCATTCAATCTTGATCAACTCAATTATTAAAATTAAAAGCCCTAGCATGAACTACATTCTTCCCTGATCAAAACTTGCTATCCAAACACCATTAAAGCTTCAAGAACAAGGAGATACAAGCTTCAACAGAAAATGGCATCACCCTTATTTGGTCTCTAATTGCTCCCAAACCTATCCAGAAATGATCCTTATACCTCCTAGGCCCTAACCACATGCAAGATTCTATTCAATTCTTCCTAATCATGAGGAATTTGAAGGTTTACATACCTGGAAAAATTGGATCAACAGAAGTAGCAAATGCTCAAATCAAGCTCCAAGACTCTTCAGACACGATCAGTGATGCACAATGAAGCTTCTTCAACCTTTAATTTGGCTTGAATGGGCTTGCAAATCCAAAACTGATTCTGAGTTGGAGTTGAAAAAGTTCAGTTGCTCCCTATGATTCCTTGCTCGATCCTTGCCAAAAAACCATCTGAACCCAATGCAATGCTTATATAGAAGCTAATAGAACCCTCTAGAAAGTTCTGTAACAACCACAATGAGAAATTCAATTTCTCATTTTTCTTCAAAATCTCATATGCCCAAGTTGTGCCTTGCTCTGTTCTAGCTCACCAACCTGCTTGAATTTCTCTCCTCATGATATTTAGAACTGAATTGGATGTGCAATTCTCTTGTTTTTGATCTTATGGAGTGTGATGGTTATGTTACTTCCATCTTAAGTAACAAAATGAAACCATGTGCAAATGACTTCAAATCCAAAAAACGACATTGCCATCCTTTCCAAAACATATTTTCTGATCAAATTGGTATGTAACATGGACTTGTTTGGCCATAAAAAATCAAGAAATCACAATTTTGCCTTTTAAATGACTTTAATTTCTTCATTAAAAAGCCATTTCAAACCAACTTCTCATATGAGCCAATTCAAAACCTCCTTGATGCTTCTTCACGGTTAAAACCCTATTTTGAGCAACTTTCTAGTTGAACAATTTTCCATTTGAGGCCTCTAAGTTGGAGACTTGGACCCATGCTTGAGAATGACCTATAATCACCAATACCCAAAATACCCCTGGATTGCCAAGATCATAACTTGAGTTCTACTAATCCTATTGAGGACTTATAGTACTCTATGGAAAGCTAAGATAAAGATCTACAACTCCTATGTTGGCCAAGAATCCATTTGAAAACTCCTTGAAGGGCAAAAGTTTCTTAGAAATCAAGTGATTTTCATAGATAAATTTTAGTATCCTCTGGTGACCTGTAATTTGCAAAGACCATAACTTGAGTTCTACAAATCTTATTGAAGACTTCTAGCACTAAAATTAAAGGTATTTAGAAGATCTACAAGTTTCATGTTGTCCAAAGATCCATTTGAAACTTGTATTTTGACTTATGTGGCTTTGAAGTTAGGCACTAAACAGGGGACTTTACACTGAAACCCTAATTTAGTAACTTCCCACATTCTTGATCTTTCTTTGCTTAACCTTGGCACAACACCACACATGTATCAACATACCAATCCATGAATCTCATTACCTCAAGGTAGGCCTTGATGCTCACCCATTACTCAATTGAAATAGGTTGACCCAGATGAAACCCTAGTTGACTGTACCTAAATTGTGGCTCTCATACTTGAATCAATGACTTGTCTCAGCTTCAATATGGCCCTCTAGGCATTCTATGAGATCCATACACACCTCAAATTCACAATCCATGTTTCTCATCCTACTGATGATTCTCAATATTCCTCAAGAAAGGAGCAACACCCACATGTAGACACTCAAACTTCTCAAAGACTCCAAATCAT
>OZ012741.1:627394746-627422635 GCA_963859935.3 Lathyrus sativus | reverse complement strand
GTACAATATAGACAATCTTCATGACAACCTGGAAAGATCCCAGCTTGTACTAACCTCTTTTTGATAACAGACAATGGTGTGCTCAACTCCATAACTGAATAGACATGCAGATCTTCATCAATATCTTCATCAATGGTGTTGACAGTCTTCTCGTGATTTGGCATTGGAGCTGTAATAACATTTGGAGTACCTGGTGGATCAAACTCAATTTCTCCAGCATCAATCATATCCTGAATTTTGTTCTTCAAGACCCAGCAGTTATTAGTATCATGTCCTGGACAGTTTGAATGATATGCACACCGTGCATTGGGATTGTAACTTGGGAGAGGTAACATTGGGATTCTGAGGAGCCTCCCTCAGGGTAATAAGTTCAGCCTTCAACAAGTGTTGCAATGCCTGAGCCATTGACATGTTGATCTTCGTGAACTGTCTTCTAGCCCTCTGTTGGTTGCCTTGAGGCTGCTCTGTTGTTGCAGGAGTTGGATTTGAAATATGAACTGCACTAACAGACTGATGCCTTCTGTTACGATCAGGCTGACCATACACAGCATTAGATTCTTTCTTCCCAGTGGGAAGCTTCTTTGCAGCACCTGATGAAGAAGTGCCCACTTGGATCTTACCACTCTTGATACCATTCTCTACTCGCTCTCCTGTCATGATCAACTCAGTGAAGCCAGATGATGAGCTTCCAATGAGATGACTGTAAAACGGACCATTCAGCGTACACATGAACATATCAACCAACTCCCTATCAGTCAAAGGGGGTTGAACTCTTCCAGCTAAGTCTCTCCATTTCTGAGCATACTCCTTAAAGCTTTCTTTGGCACCCATAGACATGCTTTGAAGCTGCATGCGAGTGGGGGCTAAGTCAGCATTGTATTGATACTGCTTGTAGAAAGCTTCAGCAAAGGTCATTCCAATCTCTGATGTTGACACTCTCCAACTGATAATACCACTCTAGCTGAGCTCCAGATAAACTCTCTTGAAAGAAATGGATCCACAACTTTTTATCAGCAGTGTGGGGTTGCATTCTTCTGACATAAGACCTCAGATGCAATTTGGGACAAGAGACCCCATCATAGACAACAAATCTAGGAACTTTGAACCCAATGGGTATGACCACCCCAGATATCAAGCTCAAATCCTCAAAATCCAGCCCAGATGATTTCTGTAATTCCATAGCATCCATTCTATCCACCAGCATCTTGAATTTGTCTTCGTTAGGCTCATGGTAGTAGTTAGCCTCAGAATCAGAGTCCCCCATAGTGTTGTGGAGACTGCCTCTCTCCTGCTCAGATTCTTCAGATTCATAATCTTCAACATGTTCCTTAGTCTTGACAGGACCTTTGAACCTTCTTCCCAACCCAGCAGACCTTCTAGCCTTCTTAGTCTTCTTGGCCAGCAGTGTCTTCAATTCATCCTGCCCCTTGGATAGGTTCAGGATCAGCTCTTGGAACTGTGCATTCTGTGCCTGGAGATCCTTAACTGATTGTTCAAGAGCCATTGCTGACATAAACAGCGAGAAGATGAGAAAACCTGTGCACAATTATAAACCTGTGATGCAATGATATGGGAATGCATATGCAATGTTTTCAAGGACCGCAGGATTTAAATTTGCTTAAACAAACAAGAAAGTAACTTTTTATTAGTAATAACTTGTTTTGCCTTTTAGGCTTACAAAAAATGAAAACGAAATAAGTACAAAAGATGGGGTTTTAAATCTCCCATGGACGTTTCCTCTTGGTGTTGAGGTATGAGTTGAGGTTTCGTTCCTCATGAAGTAGCTTTGTTAGCTCTAGGATCCTTGCTTGGCTTGCTTTGTAATGAGCCTCGAAAGTATCCCTTTGCTCTTTCAGTTGGATCCATGATCTCTGCAAGTCTTCCATATCAGTAGGCATGTCTGGGTGAAGGATGGTATAAGCTGTGTCTCCTTCAGCAACAGGTTCCATGGTAACTGGTAGGATGGCAGGATATGGCATCATGAGTGTCTGAGCACGAAATCGTACCCATCTGAGATAAGCCTCCATAGGAATGGTGTACTTAGGCTCCAGTGTCTTGCTGTCAATCCTGTTTACCTTTCCCCAAGCTCGTATGAATCTCTGACGGTAACCCTGAAGATCGTTGTCGTAGTCAAACACAATGCCCTGAATCAACATGTCATGTGGACCATCGCTCCGGGCGTAACCAAACTGTCGGAAAGCTAGAGATGGGTTGTAGGTGATGCCTCCTCTTATGCCTAGAAGTGGTACATTAGGAAACTCCCCACAACGGTTAATGATGGTGACATTCTCCATAGATCTGGAGCACCAATGGATGTCTGAGTGAGAAAGTGACATGATCCTCTTGGACCATCTGAACCCTTGCTCATTCTTCATTACTGAGCGAGGAAGGTGAGAAATAAACCACCTAGAAAGTAAAGGTATGCAGCACATCAAAGTTCCTCTTGCCCTTGTAGTACGGGTGTGAAGAGAATGTAGGATGTCTCCAAGTAAGGTAGGCACTGGATTGTGACTCAGGAATATGTTGATGGCATGAACGTCTATGAACTGGTCAGGATTGGGGAACAACACTAAGCCATAAACCAATAAGGCTAAGATCTCCTCAACAGCATCGTAGCTCATAGCCTTCAAGAACATTTGAGCTTTATCCACTAATACCTTGGCAAGAATACCTTTAACTCCACTTCTCGTCTCTAGAACAATGTCAGACTTCTTCAAATGTAGAGCTGCAGCAATAACTTCTGGTTTAAGCTCCTTCTCTAAGCCTGTGAATGGCTTCTGATCAAGAACAGGTATACCCAGAAGTTTAGAGAACTCCTCCATGGTTGGAACCAGCTGATAATCAGGAAATGTAAAGCAATGGTGCTTAGGGTCAAAGAACTGAAACAGCACACTCATCATGTCTTCACTGAACCCTGAAGTAACTAGATCCAATAAGTGACCATTGCCTCTTGTTGAACTGGGAATGATCAGGCACTAGGGAAACCAACTCCTTGAGCTTAGCAGGTATCCCTACAAAGTTGATCCTGATGGTGTTTCTACGAGCAGAAGCCATGACCTGCAACAAAGAACAAAGATAGATCCTTTGGTCCTTGAAATGGTTAGGGGAAAAATGATATGCTTATGATGCATGATGATGTCATGATGTCATGCTCAATCACAAACATGTGGCACACACAAACAAGTCACACCATAGCCCTAGGTTTAAAGGCTTGCATGAGGTTCAAAGGCAAGTACCCTCCCCTGAAGTTAGATGGTTCATCCTGTCCTACAAAAGTAACCAGGTTCTAAGGGATCTCAATATCATTGATCCTTCACAAGGGTGGTTGTTTAGAAGGCAACTTACTTGCCAACCAAAACCCTCCAAGTTTAAGATCTCAATGAGCGTAGTATCGAGTGTCAACCAACTTCAGTCTGTACCAAAGCCGGTTACCTCACTACTTTCTAAAGGCCAAGATGAGTTAACTAGGGTTCTAAAAGTCAGTTAGTGCATTGACAACATATGGCAGCCTCAATATTATCCTCAACTTGACTTAAGGAATATAAGCACCAACCAAGAAGTCGCACTAACTATGGCCACCAGATCAACCGTATCGATATACGTCGTACAGTTTCCTTGGTCTATTGCCATTTACCTAAGGTACACTAGATCCGGGTTAGGACCTTTCACACATAAGAGCACCCCAACAATATAATAATAAAGCAAACAAGGCAAACAATTTAAAGTGATCTTAATTCCTAAGGGTACCCCTCTTAAATAGATCCCCAGCAGAGTCGCCAGTTCTGTAACACGGTGGGAGAACTGACTTTAAACAATGTTGCGGATAGCAAGAGTCGCCACCGACTTTTATTTTATCCATAAGGAAAGGTTATAAAAGAACAGGAAAGACCTTAGAGAATATTTTGGGTCCGGGGGGGTAGGTTATGAAAAGGGAAGGTGTTAGCACCCTTTTCATCCATGGTTATCCATGGGCTCTTAGGTACTTAAGCTCACTTTTGAATTGTTTTGAAAGTGTAGTGTGTGAATAGCAAAAAATTTCAGAATAGTTTAATAATAATCCGTGTATGGATGTGAAAAAAACTTGTTTGAAAATTTTGTTGGAAATTTGTTTAAGTGTGAAAAAGTTTTGAAGTGAGCAAGCACCTAGAAGTAACCTACCCTAATGTTTAAAAGGTCTTTCTTATTCTTCATTCTTTCCTTTAGTAAGACTATCCCTACTATAATGGAGTAGGTAGTCCTTACTTTGGATGTTAAGAGACATGTGAGGGACAATTTGACTTTGAAGGCCATTGTGGGATGTAATAAGCACATATAAGGGACCATCATCATTTTTCGAAAGGGACTTGATTCGTAAAGGCAACCATAAGGGACTTTGATGATTTTTTTATTTGAGGGGACTTGCTTTATACACCCCCACTTAACCATTATTCGTAGGCAACTTGAGGGATATCCTTAGGAAGTGAGACGGCGATTAAAATCGACTTACGTGTGTGACGTGTTTATTTTAATTATCTTTATTTAAAAGTGATCTAAATTTATTTTAATATTACATACATGTTGTTACACTCCCTAATTACTAACCATAATAATAATTAAATAATTAAACAACTTTACATCCAAGAAACAATTACAAAATAATAAGCAAAATAATTAAATAGCAAAGATAAATAAAATATAAATAAGCAATAATAAATAATAAAGGGGGTTAGTAAGCAATATTTAACAAAATAATAAGCATGATTAGAATATAAATGGGTTAGTAAATAAGAATAAACAGAATTAATCCAAATATTATAATAATAAGAAATTAACAATTTTTTAATATAATCAACTAAAAAAAACAAATATGAATAAACAATTGTTTTAATTTACAAATTATTAAATTATATTTTAATCATGAAGTTACTACAAAAATCTAATTATTATAAGCACAATTATTTATAAACTAAAGTTATGTAAAAAAATATTTATAAGTATATTTACAAAAAATTTGTAAGAATTATAGTAAACATACATACATAATAATTATATTAGAAAATAACATTAAAAAAAAATAGGATTAGATTTGTATTAAAAAATATTTTTAGAGTTTTATGAAATTAGGGTTTATATGAGAAATAAATTTTTAGGGTTTATATAAAAAAAATAGGATTTAGTTATATACAAAAATTTTCTAATTTAGACATATTACAATTTAGACATAAAATATAGAAACAAAATTTGTGAAAAAAAACATATTTTTTAAAATTAAAGAAAACAGACATATTTTATTATTATTTATTTATTATTGAGAAATATACATAATATATTTAATTTTTAATATTATAATATTTAAATCAAATAAAAGGAAAGAAAAAAAAACGGAAACTTACATGGCTGAGGTTTGAACCCAGGCCAGCTTGATTTCCAGGAAGCACAACAACCATCAGGCTGCGGATTTTGCAACGTTTTCTCCTACGAATATTGTTACGAGTTCTTCCACCCTCTGCGAAACACAAACTTCATCCAAACGGCAAAATTTCACAAAATTGATTGCACCATTGTATTGCTACTGAGTTTTTCAATCGTCCTATGTTTTTCAAATCCATTTATCATTTGAAAATCGTGAAACCCTAAAGAGGGCCGAAAACCCTAATCATGGTGAATTCTTGTTCCTGCAATGAAAATCCAATTGAACCACCCAGAATCGTTCTAGAGTTCATTCTAAACATCCTACAACAATCAAAAACAGTTTAAACATGATAAATCAATGGATTCGAAAACAAAATATTCAAGGTCAAGATGAACTCGGGTTGAGCAATTGGGTGCGTATATGATGCATATGGATGATGATTTATGATCAGAAGAGTCCAAGGAAGCTTGCTATGTCTTCCAAATACCTTGCAATGCTCTGAATTTGAGAACCCGAATATGACTTTTTTGAAAGATTTTTGTGCTTTTGATCTTACCTTTAGGCTGCTGCCAAAATTCCTCCCTAGGGTTATGTTTGTGCTTAGTATATATGTGTGATGGATTTAGGTCAGAAACATTGATGTGTTGTGTGGATATTTGATCCAAAAAATATTCAAAAAGATCATTGTATAAATTTCAAATATTTGATCATGAGTGCTTGCTATTTTGGGAGAGATCACATGATTTCCTTCTCATTCTAATTCAATCAATGATTATGAATTTCTAGAAACAAAATCTTCACCCAAAAATAGATTTTTATATTTTTTATTTATTTAAAATGATTTTTATGAATTAAATCAATAATAAATAAATAAAAAATAATAATTTGGGAGAGATCACATGATTTCCTTCTCATTCTAATTTCAATCAATGATTATGAATTTCTAGAAACAAAATCTTCACCCAAAAATAGATTTTTATATTTTTTATTTATTTAAAATGATTTTTATGAATTAAATCAATAATAAATAAATAAAAAATAATAATTTGGGAGAGATCACATGATTTCCTTCTCATTCTAATTCAATCAATGATTATGAATTTCTAGAAACAAAATCTTCACCCAAAAATAGATTTTTATATTTTTTATTTATTTAAAATGATTTTTATGAATTAAATCAATAATAAATAAATAAAAAATAATAATTTGGGAGAGATCACATGATTTCCTTCTCATTCTAATTCAATCAATGATTATGAATTTCTAGAAACAAAATCTTCACCCAAAAATAGATTTTTATATTTTTTATTTATTTAAAATGATTTTTATGAATTAAATCAATAATAAATAAATAAAAAATAATAATTTGGGAGAGATCACAAAATCTTTACCCAAAAATAGATTTTTATATTTTTTATTTATTTAAAATGATTTTTATGAATTAAATCAATAATAAATAAATGAAAAAATAATAATTTGGGAGAGATCACATGATTTCCTTCTCATTCTAATTCAATCAATGATTATGAATTTCTAGAAACAAAATCTTCACCCAAAAATAGATTTTTATATTTTTTATTTATTTAAAATGATTTTTATGAATTAAATCAATAATAAATAAATAAAAAATAATAATTTGGGAGAGATCACAAAATCTTTACCCAAAAATAGATTTTTATATTTTTTATTTATTTAAAATGATTTTTATGAATTAAATCAATAATAAATAAATAAAAAATAATAATTTGGGAGAGATCACATGATTTCCTTCTCATTCTAATTCAATCAATGATTATGAATTTCTAGAAACAAAATCTTCACCCAAAAATAGATTTTTATATTTTTTATTTATTTAAAATGATTTTTATGAATTAAATCAATAATAAATAAAAAATAATAATTTGGGAGAGATCACATGATTTCCTTCTCATTCTAATTCAATCAATGATTATGAATTTCTAGAAACAAAATCTTCACCCAAAAATAGATTTTTATATTTTTTATTTATTTAAAATGATTTTTATGAATTAAATCAATAATAAATAAATAAATAATAATAAAAATGATGAATTTTGGTCAATTGGGTCGTGCACCATGTTATGAGATGGATTGGGTCATAAATTAGGCAGCCCATTTGGAAAGAAATACTTCTAAGCCTCCATTTTCAACATAAACCATCACAAAATTTCCCAACTTTGCAAGGGCACATTTCTCTCAATTTTAAAGGTATGATGGTGTTCTTGGACTTTTTGGAAAGCTTGAAGAGTCCTCTAAACAACCCCATTGGTTTCAGGTCCATATCATTTACCAATCTCAAGTTATGCCCTTTTGAAGTTGTTGACTTTTTGTTGACTTTTGAAATGACCTATAATGTCTTAGATCATATCTTTCAAATAAAGCATTTTTGGGCTTAACCTTCAACATCAAAGTTGTAGAGAATTCAATTTCCTTCAAAATGAGCTTTGGATGGAGACTTGGTGATGAAGTATGTGAAAGTTATGCCTGGTCAAATTTCAGTTGACTTTTACTGAGGAAACCCTAATTTAGAAACTCCTGATTATTGATGATCTGGAATCTCCTTGATGAATCATGATCAACCCTTGATCAAATGATGAATTTTACTTCATATACTTGATGTTGGAAAAAAATCATGAAGTTTGACTTTGGTTTGACCACAGTTGACCTCAGTTTGACTTTTTAACTGCATTGACTGCTTTTTGACTTATCTGATCATCTGACTGAGCAAACTTTTGAGAAAAGTCTTGAAACTTGACATGGGGGTTCTTATACACATATAAGATGTTATGAAGCTCACTTGAAGTCTTGGAAGTCCATTTAGCCTGATTAAAGTCAAAACCCTAGTTTTGGATGCACTGCTTAGGAGGTGCATTGTCTGAGGGAATTGTCAACTCTTCTGACCAATTGTGAACTTTATGAACCTTGTGAATCTTCATAAGATATCTTGTGATATTCATGGGAGGTATGGTGAAGCTTGTGAACCTTGTGAACATCATGAAGTGGCTTTGTAGACCTCATGACCCTTAGGAAAGCTTTGTAAACATTGTGAATCTTGTGAACCTTGTGAACCTTCGAGAAGCAACCTATGGACTTCATGAACCTCATGAAAGGTCTTGTAGATGTTGAGAAGTTTGTGAACCTTGTGAACCTTCAAGAAGCAACCTATGGACTTCATGAACCTCATGAAAGGTATTGAAAGCACTGTGGGACTTGTGAACCTTGTGAACCTTCATAAAGTAGCTTGTGGACTTTATGAACTTCATGAAAGGTTATGCAAGTTGTTGGAGAACTTGTGAACCTTGTGAACCTTCTTAGAACACAAAGTCTTGTATTGTGAGGGGCAAATTTTGGGGTGCAACACAGTGACATTGTATACCCGCCTTGATGGGCTTTCTTTGTATATATGAGATGTTATCTCCATGACTAGACTCAGACTTCTTATTATCAGCACTGGCACTCAGGCACTAGGATCGGGGGGGATGTCTCCCTAACGCACAGACACACGTTTGCATTTGCATGAAGCATTTGCATAACGAGCACTTTGTCGTTTTTTCTAACCCTTTTGTGTCTTCAGGTTGTTTCAGGTCGTTCCAGGATTGATCAAAGACCGACCCCACTGCTATCCGACCAGAGCGAATCAAGCTAAAGCAATGGAGCAAGTATAGACTGACATTCAAGAACTCCGAGAGAGGATGGACACGCTTCATGGAACTCATGCAAGTGGTTGCCAACGGCCAAGACCAGCTCAGAACATTGGTCCAGCCTCTGATCTCAAGGGTTGACAGCAATGGTGTACTCCACGGTGGGAACGTTCCAACCCCTCCACCTGTTGAAACTCCCCAGAATGGCATCCCCATGACTGGGGGGAATGGCAGTGGCAACGGTAATGTGATCGCTAACATGGGGCTCAATGGCAATACGACTGGCGTCGGTAATGGGAATTTTGAAGCTAATGTCAATGTTGGGCTGGGCAACGGCAACACAGGTGTTGGAAACGTGTATGGGCCTCAGCCTTTGGTTAGAAGACCGTCAAGAAGATTTGTTCTCACAGAAGGGTGCTGAAGGAGAGCTAACTACTGAAGCACGTCTGAGGTTTAAGGCACTCGATGACAAGATGAGGAATTTCAAGAACCTGAACACTATGGGTGTCGACATGTCCAAGTTGGGACTGATTGTTGATTTCAAGGTGCCTCATAAATTCAAAGTACCCGACTTTGAGAAGTACAAGGGCACCACCTGCCCTCTCGCGTCCACCTAAGGTCATACTACCGGAAGATGTCCGCTCACTCTGAAGACGAGAAGTTGCTGATGCACTTCTTTCAGGATAGCTTGTCTGGGGCCATCCTTGGAATGGTACATGAGTTTGGAGCCTACCAGTGTACGCACGTGGAAGGAACTTGCTGAGGCATTCGTGCACCATTACCAATATAACAGTGACTTGGCTCCGAACCGAGTCCAACTACAAAATTTGTCACAGAGGAACAACGAAGGGTTCAAAGAGTACGCCCAGCGGTGGCGTGAGTTGGCAGCTAGAGTTAAGCCGCCGATGGTTGAATGGGAGCTTGTTGAAATGTTTGTAGCCACCCTTCCAGGGGGTTTATTACGAGAAATTGGTCAGCAATATGTCTGGAAGCTTCTCAGATCTCATCATCACCGGCGAGCACGTTGAAAATGGGATCAAGCTGGGGAAAATTCAAGGTGATCTATCCTCAGCCGGAGGAGGGAAAGAAGTCGTATGGTGGCAAAAGGCGGGAAGGAGAGGCGAGCGTCGTGTCCAACGCTCGAAGGAAAGGTAAAGGCCCTCACCAACAGGTGGCTAGCATAACCATCCCCCGCGGTCCAACAACCCCAGCCATAGCAGCAGCAGCAGCCGAATCAGCAAGGGTTACAGAAAGTATCAGAACAGAGCACCTTTGTCGAGCCGTCACCTTGAGACACCGCCCATGTCTTAAGCTCAGCTGTTACAGACTCTGCTTCAGTTGCAGTTAGTCCAGAAGAGAACCCTGGCTCCCTTGACAGGGGCACCTCCGCCAGGGTTACGATGCGAATGCAACATGCGAGTTCCACTCGGGGGCGCCAGGCCACACGATAGAAAACTGCAAAGCCTTCAAGCACAAGGTGCAAGATATGGTGGATGCTAAGATCATCCATTTCTCAGACAATGTGCCAAATGTCACGAAGAACCCTATGCCGAATCATAGGGGAGGTGGGGTGAACGCCATTATTGAAGACGAGAATTTGGATGTGTTGACTGATGTCAGGGATTTGAAGACACCGCTTAGCTTCGCTAAAGCCAAGATGATGAAGAGAGGCTTCTTTCCGGGCTGCGGAGAAACTGTGTATGGGCTGTGTGACTCATCCTGATGGATGTGAACAGTTGATAGAAGGGATTCAGAGTCTGATGACCGAAGGAATCTTGCAGTTTAGCCGAAGGACCGAATATGGATCTGGAGAGGTAATGCTGAAGCAAGATGATGAGGTTGCCACCATCACCATCCCTCGCCGGACGATAACCATTTCTGCACCCAGGCCGCCCATAATTACCATCACGAAGGTTGGGCCGATACCTTTTGAAAGCACCAACGCTGTCCCATGGCATTATGGGGCAGGCGTCTACTGCAATGGACAGAAGTTGGACCTAGAACCATTTGGGCGGTCTGTGGATAACCTAGTGGGAGTCGGCGGAATCACGCGCAGCGGAAGGGGTATTTGCTCCACCTGAGATTGTGGTGGACAAAGCAGGCAAAGCTGAAGTAACCGATAAGGGAAAGAGTAAAGTCGTTGAGGAAACCCCTCGTGGGGTAGAGAAGGACTTACTTGTTAAGGACGCTGAAGAGTTCATGAGGTTGATCAAGAAGAGTGACTACAAGATCGTGGATCACCTCCATCAAACACCCTCGAAAATTTCCATCCTGAATTTGTTGCTATGTTCGGAGTCACATCGCAATGCGCTGTTAAAGGTTTTGAATGCCACGTATGTACCCACAGGAAATATCGGTCAACCAGTTGGAAGGGGTCGTAGCCCACGTAAATGCTGGGAACGGGTTAGGGTTCACTGACCTGAAGCTGACGCCGAAGGGAAGAAATCACAACAGCGCCCTGCACATCTCGATAGAGTGTAGGGGAACGATTATGTCTCATGTGTTGGTGGACACGGGGTCGTCACTCAATGTTCTTCCGAAGAAAGCATTGATGAAGTTAGATACTCGAGGATTGATTTGCACACCCAGTGATCTGGTGGTGAAGGCTTTCGACGGAACCAAGCATCATGTTTTTGGGGAGGTGACTTTGCCAATCCAAGTTGGGCCGGAAATTTTCGACGCAGTCTTTTACATTATGGACATCATGCCAGTCTACAGTTGTCTCTTAGGCCGGCCATGGATCCATTCTGCTGGCACCGTGACCTCCACGTTGCACCAGAAACTCAAGTATGTTGTCATAGGTAGCATCGTGACTGTTTGTGGCGAGGAAGACATAATGGTGAGCCATTTGTCGTCCTTCAAGTATGTTGAGATGGATGGGGAAATCCACGAAACCCTATGCCAGGCGTTCGAAGTTGTTAAAGTCAAGAACGGGTCTCCTGTAATCACTAAAAAACCAGAGATGACTCTCTCTTCCTTCAAGGAAGCCCGGGCCATTGTTCAAGCCGGATCTACCCCAGGCTGGGGGCAGGTTCTAGAAATACCTAACAAGCAAGACAAGTTCGGGTTGGGATACTCTCCTACGGATGAAGCCTCCTCGTCTCACAGTGCGTCGCGAGGTAAAGGGCCGATCCAGTTTACCAGTGGCAGGGTGATATTTGAAAGCGTCAACGCGGTGTCTGAAGACGGCGAAGACAGCGATTGCGACCTGGACTCCTGGATCCAGCCAAGCAAACCAGGTCAGAGCCTCAACAACTGGTCCATCAGGGATACCATCCAAGTGACAGGCAAAGAGTAATGATTTACTTTCTCCAATCATTGTACAACCCTATGTCCTACCCGAGGCATAGTGGTTTTATTGTCAGGGCCTCGTTCGATTATCTACATGCATTTTACCAATAAATCATAAGGCGTTTTTCTTTGCATTCAAATGTTGTGATCTCTGTTATTCCTGTTTTATATTTGTTTTGAAAAACAATAAAATGGCAATAGGTTTTGTGCTAACCTGCATATCCTTGTTTTAAGCTTAACCCTTGTTATTGCAGGATCCACATAGCAGATGACATCGACTCTGGACCTTCTACGACTCACTTCGACTTCGATTGCCCGATCTATCAAGCCGAAGAAGAGATTGATGAAGACGAAGACCTTCGCAAAGAGTTGGCCTGCTTGTTGAAACAAGAAGAGAAAGTTATTCTGCCTCACGAAGAAGAGATTGAGATTGTGAATTTGGGTTCTGAAGAACTAGTCAGGAATGTCAGGATAGGGGCAGCATTGCAGAGTGATGTCAAGCAGAGATTGGTCTAGATGCTGCGAGAGTATAGTGACATCTTTGCTTGGTCATACGAAGATATGCCCGGACTTGATACTGACATTGTGGTCCATCACTTGCCACTGCGAGAGGATTGCCCTCCCGTTAAGCAGAAGCTTAGGAGGACACGACCAGATATGGCCGTCAAGATCAAACAAGAAGTGCAAAAGAAGTTTGATGCTGGCTTCTTAGCGGTCACCACTTACCCTCCGTGGGTCGCCAACATAGTGCCTGTACCGAAGAAGGATGGTAAGGTACGAATGTGCGTCGATTATCGGGATTTGAACAGGGAGAGCCCTAAGGATGATTTCCCGCTCCCTCATATCGATGTGTTGGTCGACAATACAGCTCAGTTCTCTGTATTTTCGTTCATGGATGGCTTCTCCGGCTACAATCAGATCAAGATGGCGCTGGAGGACATGGAGAAAACTACGTTTATCACACCTTGGGGAACGTTTTGCTACAAGGTAATGCCTTTCGGTCTGAAGAACACAGGGGCCACTTACCAACGAGCTATGGTTACTTTGTTTCATGATATGATTCATCATGACATTGAAGTCTATGTTGATGACATGATTGCGAAGTCACAAACGGAGGAAGGACATCTGGTCAATTTGCTGAAGCTTTTTGAGAGGCTTAGGAAGTTCAGGTTGAGGCTGAATCCTAACAAGTGTACTTTCAGAGTACGGTCTGGAAAACTACTGGGGTTTATCGTGAGCGAAAGAGGCATTGAGGTTGATCCTGTGAAGATAAAAGCCATACAAGAAATGCCAGCGCCAAAAACAGAAAAAGAAGTTCATGGTTTTCTGGGCAGAATAAACTACATTGCAAGGTTTATTTCTCAGCTCACGGCCACGTGTGAACCGATGTTCAAACTGTTAAAGAAAAATCAGGCGATTATCTAGAACGAGGATTTCCAGAAGGCATTTGATAAGATAAAGCAGTATCTGCAGGAACCTCCGATCTTGATACCCCCAGTGGTCGGAAGACCTTTAATCATGTACTTGACAGTTCTTGAGGATAGTATGGGGTGTGTTCTCGGTCAGCACGACGAGATGGGCAGAAAGGAGCATGCCATTTACTATTTGAGTAAAAAGTTCACAGACTGTGAATCTCGTTACTCGATGCTGGAGAAGACGTGTTGTGCACTAGCCTGGCTGCCAAACGTTTACGACAGTACATGCTCAATCACACAACCATGCTAATTTCGAAGATGGATCCGATCAAGTACGTCTTCGAGAAGCAAGCGCTTTCGGGCAGGATTGCCAGATGGCAAATGGTGTTGACGGAATATGACATTCAGTACGTTTCCCAAAAGGCCATCAAGGGCAGCGTATTGTCTGAATACCTCGCCGAACAGCCGATCGAAGATTATCAGCCGATGAAATTTGAATTCCCTGATGAGGATATCATGTTTCTCAAGATGAAAGATTGCAATGAACCGTCGCCCGACGAGGGTCCAGACAGGAAGTCCCAATGGAAATTGATATTTGACGGGGCGGTTAATTCTTACGGAAGTGGCATTGGGGCGATCATCATGACTCCTCACGGATCCCACATCCCGTTTACTGCGAGACTGACGTTTCCGGTCACCAATAACGAAGCAGAATACGAAGCATGCATCATGGGTCTACAAGAAGCAATTGATTTGAGAATCAAGAACATAGATGTATATGGTGACTCGGCAGTCATGATCAACCAGATTAAAGGGGAGTGGGAGACTCGTCAATCGAATTTGGTGCCGTACATGAATTATGCCAGAAGGCTGCTTCCGTTCTTTGATCGAGTGGAACTCCATCATGTGCCCAGAGCTGAGAATCAAATGGCCGATGCCTTAGCCACGTTGGCTTTGATGTATAAAGTCAATTTTTGGAATGAAGCCCCAAGAATTGTCCTTTCTCATCTTGATAGACCTGCATTCGTCTTTGCGATCGAGGAAGCCTCCGATGGCAAGCCATGGTTCCATGACATCCATACCTTCCTTATGACTAAGGAATATCCCGCGGGAGCACCAACCCAGGATAAGAAGACTCTGAGGAGGCTGTCTGGAAATTTTTATCTCAATCCTGATGGAGTTGTGTATAAGAGAAACCATGATCTCGTGCTACTCAGATGTGTAGATGAGAAAGAAGCGAGTTTTCTCATGGAAGAAGTCCATGAAGGCACATTTGGTACGCACGCCGGCTGGCACGCTATGACGAGAAAGATCCTGAGAGCAGGATACTACTGGTTAATGATGGAGTCGGATTGCTTTAAATTCGCGAAGAGATGCCATAAATGCCAGATTTATGCTGATAAGATCCATGTGCCGCCGTGCCCGTTAAATGTCATGTCATCCCCGTGGTCGTTCTCCATGTGGGGCATTGATATGATAGGCAAGATCGAGCCCACTGCATCTAACGATCATCGCTTCATTCTAGTAGTCATTGACTACTTCACCAAGTGGGTGGAGGCAGCCTCATATGCTAATGTGACCAAGCAGGTGGTGGCTAAATTCATAAAGAGGGACATCATCTGTCGTTACGGAATTCCCGAGCGGATCATTACTGATAATGGTTCGAATTTAAATAACAAGATGATGAAGGAGCTGTGCCAGAGTTTCAAGATTGAACACCACAACTCATCTCCTTACCGGCCGAAGATGAATGGCGCCGTTGAAGCGGCCAATAAAAACATCAAGAAGATTGTGCAGAAGATGGTTGTGACCTATAAGGATTGGCACGAGATACTGCCATTTGCATTACACGGTTATCGTACGATAGTACGTACATCAACTGGGGCAACTCCTTTCTCACTGGTGTACGGCATGGAAGTTGTCCTACCGTTAGAAGTGGAGATCCCTTCTTTACGAGTTTTGGTTGACGTGAAACTCGATGAGGCAGAATGGATTAAGAACCGACTAAACCAACTCAGCCTGATGGACGAGAAAAGATTAGCATCGATTGCATATGGTCATCTGTACCAAAGTCGAATGAAGAAAGCCTATGACAAGAAGGTGCGTCCTAGAAGCTTTCAGACGGGTGATCTCGTCCTGAAAAAGATTCTTCCTCTACACTCCGATCACCGGGGCAAGTGGACTCCCAATTATGAAGGTCCGTACATTGTCAGCAAGGTCTTCTCGGGAGGAGCCTTGTTGTTATCCACGATGGATGGCGAAGATTTTGCATCCCCGGTGAACGCGGACGCAGTTAAAAAATACTTTGCTTAAAAAACGACCCGCTGGAAAGAAAAAGAATATCCAGGAAAAAATGGGGCATCCCGGCGAACCATAAAAATGGAAAAAGGTTCGGGAAAAAATTAGGGATATAAATGAAAAGAATGTACACCCGAAAAGTCGAAAACCTGGAAGGGCGACTTTGGAAAAAAAAAGGGTATCCCGGTGAATCGAAAACCCGAAAGGGCGATTCAGGCAAAAGTTAGGGATTGGAAAAAGCAAATGACTGCGTTCCGCATGTGGACTTTCATTGTTTAGTGGTTTGGAAGACCTGAGGGCCGTTTATCTGAATCAATCTCTTCGAAAGCTGAAGCGTCGGAGAAGTATCGAAGTCGAGTGGGTCCTAGAGGGATCAACTCATGGTGATCGTCTACGCCTCATTGCCGACATTTGTGTATATACTGATGTATATTTATGTTTTTATATTTGCGCAGCCTCCTCATTCCAGGAGCTTGCATCTGTTGTAAAAAAAATTTTCCCATTCAGGGGTTCGTTATCAATAAAATGTATACCATTCAACAATTCTGTTTGTTTGTTTAGCATTTACTTGTTTTGTTTGCGAAAGAGAACGCCGATGTTTTTGATAAAATGCGCATACATAAACTTACTGGCCTAGGCCACTGATTGTTGAAACAAAGAATTACTTGAACATTGTCACAAGATGATAACCTTGATAGGTCCCTTTGAGAAGGGTATCTTGTCTGTTTGTTTGTGGTGTTGCAGGTATAGCCTGTCCCAGGCAGTACGCCGTATGCGTCCCCAAGCAGGATGATTCCTTCTCCTCCAGCAAAGTTCAGCATCCTCTCCCCACGGAGTCTGCACATAGAACCAAGAGCATTGATATGTCTCCCCCAAGAAGAGAAGGTTCTCTCTCCAATCAGAGGCATCCTGAAGGATCGTCGTCTCCCCAGCTGAGTCATATACTGAAGTGTGCAGCACTCGATAGTGCAGATTGAAGTCTTCAGCGGAATTGAAATTCCCCGCAGAGTCGTACTCTCCCCGGTAAGCAGGATGATTCCTACTTCCCCAGCTGAGTTTGCAGATCCCCAAGAGAGCCGAGTCCTTGGAGGCCATTCAAGCCATGATTGGTTCTCCCCAGTAGAGTGTTGAATAGCTGATGTTGTATTTCCCTACCAGAGTCGTTATCTCCAGGAAAGTTTGGTTGCGAATGCCGTGTAGTTTGTTCCTGCAATTGATGTCGTTTCCTCAGCAGTTTACGGTTTGAATACCTAGATGAACAGGTCCAGGTTCTTGTAGAACTTCACTCCCCTGCAGCAGTCGACTGAAGTTCGTCTCCCCAGGTGGAATCCAATTGAGATTGGCGTGACTTCTTCTCCTTGGCAGGATGATCCCTCCTTTCCACTAGAGTGTTTCTTTCTCCTCGATAGGAGGATTCTCCCTTCAGCATTTATTTTGCTAATGGGGTCATAGCATTTTGCATGATTGCATAGCATTTACCCTAAATGCGTAGCATTTCCACCGTGTGGAGCATTGCGCCATTGTCAAACATATGCATACATGAGCTAGGTCGTTACCGTTCTTGTTTTGCAGGTGTTCCTCCACATAATGGTTTGCTCAAGATGATTCTTGAATTCCCCAGCAAAGTTGTGTGCTTAAGATGATTCTTAAAATCCCCTATGAAGTCACTAGAGAGGGTTGCTCAAGTTGATGCTTAGAGTCCCCGGCAGAGTGTTTGCTCAGGATGATTCCTGAAATCTCTAACAGAGTTATTGGTTCAGGATGATTCTTGAAGTCCCCGACGAAGTTGTTTGTTCAAGATGATTCTTGATTTCCTCAGCAGAGATGATTCACCCAGAATGATTTCTGAAGCCCCAAAGCAGAGTTACTTGATAGTTCTCCAGAATCCCCAGCGGAGAGGTGTCATCCCCAGCGGGTCTTAAACATAGAAGTTGAAATTTCCTTGAAGACTTGATGATTGAAGTCCGGTAGCGGTGCCAAAACCCCAGACTTACTGATGAAGTCCAGCTGCGATGTTGAAGCAGTTTGCCTAGCTGACGCAGGGTGCCTGATGGCAAAAGATTGTATATCCTTAGCGGTTCCTGATTGATTAAGGATTCCATTTGAAGACTTACTGACGAAGTCCAACTATAATGTCGAAGCATTTCTCTCAGCTTATGCGGAGTGCCTGATGGCAGAAGTTTGGATATCCCTATTTGGTTCATGATTGACCGAGAAGTCTATTCCCGACTTATTGACGAAGTCCGGCTGACGCCCGAAAATTTCTTTGAATGCCCGATGGCATAATTAACTTGATTGTTAAAAAAGTTCCTAATGACCTGATGAGTCCCGAGGAATTCTTCTGCTGCAATGTCGCAGAATGCCTGACGGCAATACCAGCTATGTATCACCGGTTACCGAGTGACCAGTGAGCCCTTGATGACTTGAGGAAGAAGCTGCAGCGAAATCTAATGATCATCCTGACGGAGATTTGAAAGTAGCCATTCACCAGTTCCCGAATAACCGGTGATCCCTTATTGATTTACTGATGAAGTCCAACGAAAATGTTGTCAACATGCCTAGCGACATGATGAGTCCATAGGCGACGATAAGGAATTCTTCTGCTACGACGCAGAACGCCTGACAGCATGATCAACCATCCATTACCAGTTACCGTGTAACCGGTGAACCCTTGATGACTTGAGGACGAATATCTACAGCAAAATCAGATGATCATCCTGACTGAGATTTGAGATTAGACCTTTCACCGGTTACCGTGTGACCAATTCCCCAGCAGAGTTGTCGTGCAACTGTCATGCTCAGTTTTTGAAGATGTTCCTAACAATCCAAGTATTGTTTACCTGTGCGGTTGGCAGATCGCCAGTTACCTTGTAACCGGTGACCCCTTGATGATTTGAGGATGCAATGATATCAGATAAATCAGAGAATCATCCTGACGGGGATTCAGATCAGTAATTCTCCAGCTGGTTGCCGCGCAGCTATTATTTCTGTTTCCGAAGATTTGTCCCCATCAGAGTACCGTGTACTTGTGCAGTTGGCAAATTTCCGGGTTTGTTGGTATTCAACCGTCTTTTACCTTGATTGTTTGAGAGTCGTTCGCTTCTCACCCAGTCAGGTCCAAGCCGTTTGAATAGGGGCAGCTATTGCACCCCAAAATTTGCCCAACATTTCTTCACCTAGCTTGTGTTTCATTTCATTCACATTAGCATTATCATTTGCATTTCATTGACATGTGTGCAGGAGATCAAGAGGTATGACTACCAATCAAGGGATACACAAGACCATGAAGCTAGCTAAGAGGGTTAGTCAGGTGCTCAAAGGTTGATATCCTTGTCAGAGAAAGTAAAAGATCCTCAGAGATAGTGGTTGAAACCAAGAGGGTGTGTCTCCTAACTTGAGAGTTGTGAGAAGTCATCAGATAATTCTGAGGTCATGGAGATGGACTTGAGGTCTTGAGAGAGCTCATGAGAAGTGTTGAAGATCACTTTGAGGCCTAGACAAGTCATTGTGCAAGATTAAGAAACCTCAGCCATGATTGGTGCAGCTAGGGTTTGGCTGGGTCAACCCTAAGTCAACTGATGATTTGGAGGAGGTTGAGACCCAATTCAAGAGCCATGTGATCATGGATTTATACATTAAGATGTTCAAAGGATGATTCCAAGGTCAACTCATCATGATTTAAGAGTTTGAGAAGTTTCAAGCTAGGGTTTCCAAGGCTTGGCAGTGTAAAATCCCCTAGTGTGACCCCTATCTTCAAGGCAATTTAGCTCAAGATGTGATTGTCATCTCATCTTACCCCCAACATGATTGTTGTAGGGCATGATCCTAGATTTAATTTGAGTGCTAGAAGTCCTTGATAGGATTTGTAGAACTCAAGTTATGGCTTTGACAAGTTACAAGTCATCTGAGGCATGTGAATTTGGAGCTTGAAAGTTATCCAACTTGCAAAAAACATTTGCCCTAGAAGGATGATTCCTATAAACTTTTGGTCAACATGAATGTTGTTCCTTATTCTCTTAGATTTCTAGAGAGTACTAGAAGTCCTTGATTGGATTTGTAGAACTCAAGTTATGGCTTTGACAAGTCAAGGGTATTTTGGGTATTTGGGCATTACAGGTCATTTTGAGTCATGAGTCCATTACACCATCTTGCAAGCCTCAAATGCATTTTTGTTCAACATGAAAGTTGTTCAAAATGATGTTTTTAGCTTGTCTAAACATCAAGGGTTCATTGATATGGATTATATCAAGCATTGGTGGAAGAAAGGCCATATAAAAGCCATTTTAATGAATTAAAATGAGAAAATTCAAAATAATTGAGATTAACACGTTTTCAAGTCAAATTTGTAGTCAATTTGAATGGAATTGGTATTCTAAAGAGATTGGCATTGTCACAATTTTGATTTGAGTTGCTTAACATAGCCATTTGGATGATTGCTTCACAAGTAAGAAACATACCCTATACACTCCATATGTTGAAACCAAAGGGAGGAAACCTCTTCATTACACTCCATAAGGCTTAAGTGAATGGTTTGGAATGATTTTGGAGTAGAAGCAAGGCTTGAAGGCACATATCCATATTGAAATTTGGAGGAAAAAGTGAAGATCCAAAACTCATGAATGGGCCTGGTTTGGGCTTCTAATCCATTGAAACATAACATAAAAGGGATTTAGAATTGAATTAGAGGGTTTTGGTGATCATTTTTCATGAAGGAGCCATTGGAGAGAGGTGGAGCAAGAAGCTTGAAAGTGAAAATTCGTTTTGGAGAATCAAGAGGTTTCAGCCAGAATTAAGCATCAAGAAACATTCTCCATTAATCCTTGAAGAATTCTGCAAGGTTTGGAAGAGAATTGAGGCGTGTATCCACTGCAATCCAAGCTCCAAGACAGGTTCTAACTTCTTGAAATTTCTCACTGATTATGCACTTTTAATAAACTAGAAGCATGTGGTTAGGTTCCCCTATTGATATAGATGGATCTTGGATAGTTAATTGCAACTTTGGAGACGATTTAGGTTGAATGCCATTTTCAGTTGAAATTGTGGTTTCACGATTCGTGCGTTTTTAGAATGAGTAAATGGTATGGTTGAGTTTCTGAGGAAATTCTGGTCAAGATTCATTTAGACATCGTGGCAAATGGTTGAGTGTAGAGGGATCTAGGGTTGCACAGGGGTGGCCGGAAAAGCCACCGGCGGTTTGGCTTACGCGCGTGATTTGTAGGTTTGAAACGAGGAAGATATAATCCTCACCATTCGTTCATGTGGAAAGATTGACCTGGTCTGTGGATCCCAGGGCTCACGTTGAGCCACGCGTCCATCTCCTTAAACGTACCGTTTTGCTTAGTAATCTGATGAACTTCGCTGTGTGAACCAAGGAGTATTGAGTTCGAACCCTGGCGTGTAATGTTTTCTGATTTTGTGAATTGAGAAATTGGAGCGTTGGGCTTGGGTTGCAGCTACTATCACCCCCCCCCCCCCATCCAGGCCCAGTATGGATTTACAAGGCATTGAGTTGCTGAATGCACCCTCCCCTGGCTGATTTTTTGTGTGAACTGAAGGGAAGGCAAAAATTCAAGGCGCCTGGGCCTAGTGACCAATTAATATTCACACCCCCTTTCTGGCCCAACCCTTGAAATGAACTATATTGGATTTCTATTTGCCACGCATTTTTATTAATTTCTTTTGTTTTCTTTTATTTTTTGATTATTTCATGTGACTTAGAAATTAATTCACAAAAAATAGGAGATTAACTCAATTAACTCCAAACTTTTTTCCCCTGATTCATGATTGAATCTAGAATTTTGTAGATAAAAAATATTAATAATCCATGCATTTTTTATTTTTATTTACATTTTTGAATATTAATTGATATTAAAATGGCCATGGTTGATACCTTGTTTTGTTGAATTTGGTTTGAGCATTTGGTGATGATTCTTGCCTTGATTTTTTGTGTGTAGCTAGCATAGATAAGCATGTCCCCCTTAGATTTTTATCACATTTTTGTGATGAAGTTAGGTGGTAGTTTTAAGTTGAAACTTTAGGTGTTCTATTTTTAGGGTTCATGGTTAGTACCTTGTGATCTAGGTTTTATTTCTAGGACTTGGTGGATGATTCAACCTCTGAATTTTGTATAGTAGGTTCATGATTGAATTAGGGTTCCATAGTTATTTTTGTAGGATTTTACAATTGGTTTTAGTATT
This sequence comes from Lathyrus sativus, assembly GCA_963859935.3. Classification (NCBI taxonomy): domain Eukaryota; kingdom Viridiplantae; phylum Streptophyta; class Magnoliopsida; order Fabales; family Fabaceae; genus Lathyrus; species Lathyrus sativus. The sequence goes on along the minus strand of OZ012741.1, from coordinate 627,400,383 downwards.
TTATTTAAGACTAACTTTAGTACTAGGTTTTAGGTGATCCTAACTTGCTAATTCAACTAGATTGATTTCTTTAGTTCCCTTAGATTAGGGTTTTGCTTTGCTTGCTCTTGGATAGTGTTGAAGACCAGCTTGGGCTACCATGGAATGCATGAAGAAGAAGCTTGGATGTGAAGAATTCCCTTATTTTGGTGTAGTGCTGACTAGGTGTTAAGATTAGGGTTTACAGGCAGAGCTTCTAGATAGATTCTCTTCTTTCATAAACATGGAAGGTGTTGATCACTTCCATTCTTCCCTATGATATAAGGTCCCCTTGTAAAGGCCTCATCCATCCTTTGGTAGGATGTGTGGCTCTTCACAAGTTGGTAGAACCTTTGAGGGTTCCTCTCTCTGATGATGGAATGCTTAGTGGTGACCTTTGGTCTTCACTCTGCTGTCAATCATCCACACCTTGCTCTTGTTAGATGAATCTTTCTCCCTTGCTAGAGGATGGAATTCCTTGTTAGAAGCTTTAAAGATGATGGAGGTTGCTACTTCTTTGTGGTTGAAGACTGCCATTGAAGCTGAGGCTTGAAGATCCAGGGGAGCAGGTTGACACTTGTGTGAAGAAGATCAAATGGAGATTGAATGAAGAAGCTGAAGCTTGAAGTTGGAAAGCAAGTTGATACTTGTGAGTTCAATGCTTGGAGTGCCTGTAGGAACAAGTTGATGCTTGCTAGTGGGATTGAAGCCTGAAGGTGGAGTTTACTTTGGAGCTGAGGCCTGAAGAAGAAAGAAGAAGTTGATACTTGGGTTTGATGTGTTAAAAGCTTGAAGAAGCAAGTTGATAGTTGCTATTGAAGATGAAAGCCTTGAAGAGCAGTTGAAGATGAGGACTGAACTGATGTCAGAGGAGCTTTGCTGTGAAGCTGTAGAAGCTGTTGATCTGCTTTCTTGACTGTCTGTTTTCTTTCTGTGCAACTGTATTAATGTGACTTGTTTGATTTGCTTGATGCATTAGAATAAGTTCATATTTAGATTGATTTAAGCTAGGAGCATGATTGCACTAGAGGTTGAGTTGCTCCCTCTGCTTGTATTTTTACTGTATGGCTTTGCTTGCGGGTATTCGGTAGAGCCATGCTCCCTTGCCTATGTGGTTTGTGATTTTGCTTGATAGCATGCCATTTCTTCTGTATGATGGCAGTTATTGTGATTTTGCTTGATAGCATGTTAGTTTCTTCTGTATGATTGTAGTTATTCATATCTGGCTTGAGGTCGAGACGAGCTTGTGGAGGTTGATGCCCCACACACATTTCCTCCCTCACTTGCATTGCATGCATTTTGCAGTCGTTTACTATTTACTGTTTAAGCTGATGCTTTATCTGTTTTTGTTTATCATTGACATGATCCCCTAGGAATCTCACTTCCTTTGATAAGGAAGTGATGATTAGAACTTTAGGTTGAAACCTATGCATGATAACTTCTAGGAGATCCCTGTTTCAAACTTCAACTATAGGATGAATCCTTGGCATGACAACTGTTAGGACTTGATAGTCTCCCCCTAGTTGAGCCTGTTCTCTCTTCTCATCTCAAAACAAATCAAAATACAGTAATAAAGGTTAACTGATGTTGTACGTTACGAGCCTTAAGCTATATGAGAAAGGGCTGTTGGAGAGTTTCTTTTCAACAGTCTGGATGTTTAGTATGGCACCCTTTGGGTGACATGCGACGCATTCACTCTCAGGTCATAGTCTCTAGTGCAATATTGGTTGCAAACATCCATAAAAAAACAGTTCTTTCGTAAAAGACAGAAAACAAACTTCAAACCTTTTTGCCTCGTGGGCCCATAATTCAAAGGAAGCTTTTCTGAAGAAAAGAGTGTCGTTAACTCCCAGTTCTACCGCAAACGGTAACGCGAGCCACCTTCCCCCGTAACCCGTAATTAGCCGAACTACATTGACTCTGATTTCTCATTCTCTGATGAGAATACGTAGGCATAAAGTGCGATGCTTTGCCGAGTCATTTTCTTTTCTTTTTTAAGCCAGCCTTGATAGGTAGATAGATAAAACCAACCTGTCCAGTAAACACAACAAGCGTGGATCCCATCGAGTACAATGGACGTGAGGGGTGCTAACACCTTCCCCATGCGTAACCGACTCCCGAACCCAGACAAAGGTTGCGATGACCTTGTCTTATACCTTTTCTTCAGGTTTTTCCGATCGTTTCCTTTCCCGTTATAAGGGATAAATAACGAAAGTTGGCGACTCTTCTGTTTTGCCGGCACCTTATTTTCGCGGTAGCGACATTGAGGTTGTTGTTGATTCTGAGAATTCTGAACTTGAGGATGATACTGATACAGTGGTTGTTGGTATTGAGTAGCAGCAAGATAAGAATAAGGATAATACTGCATGAGAGCCATAGGAACCTGATACTGAGGAGAGGCTTTTTCCATCACAACATTACTTTCACCTTCCTTTTTATTTGAATTATTGCTCTAAGGTTTCTTGTTTGGTTGTTGAACAGTGGTACCAGCAATCCTACCAATTTTCAACCTGTTCTCAACTTTCACCAATAGTCACGATATCAGCAAAATTTGTAGACGAACTTCCCACAATTTTATCATAGTACAACCCTTGCAAAGTGCCCAAGAAAATGTCAACCAATTTGTTGTCAGAAAGAGCAGGTAGCACACGATAAGCCATCTCGCGCCACCTTTGTGCATATTCCTTGAATGTTTTAGTTGTACATTGTGACTGATTTTGCAACTGCAATCTAGTAGGATCCAAATCAAGATTATATTTGTATTGCTTCAATAATGTTTCTGATAGGTCTCTCCACGAGCGAATCTTGCTACGTTCTAAACCCATATACAACCTGGAGAAGCTTCAAACAAGCTATCTTGGAAATAATGCACTAGCAGTTCATTATTGTCGATATAGGATGCCATTTTCCTACAGTACATGATCACATGACTGCGAGGAAAACTCAAACCATTGTACTTAGGTAGCTCTGAAATCTTGAATTCCTGCGGCAGCACGACATTGGGAACCAAACACAAGTCTTTGGCTTCCATGCCAAAAGCAGAATAACCTTTGATAGCTCGAATTCTCTCATCCAACAATCTATAGTCAGCAGGTCTGTTATGATCAGCAGGTCTGACAAGGGACTGAGTATTTGGAAGCTGTGATGCGGTTTGAGCAAGTATCTGTGGAGAAGCAAATTGAGACGGATATACCAACCCAGAATTCAACATCAGACCAGCATTCTGACCCATCTGAAAACCATACGGATAACCGATAGGATTTACTGCAACAACAGAAGATGCCCCAGGGTAGGGCATTCCAGTATGAACATTACGAACCATAGTTTGGGCAGGCTGAGACAAAAATAGAACATGAATAAGAGGACCCCTATACATATGCTCATCTTCATCAGGAATCTCAACATCAGTGGATACAAGATTCTGGAGAATCTGCATCTGAGGATTCTCGTAATCATCATGATTCACCATAGGAGGTGGAATCGGAGAAGGCATACCTCAAGGATAAGCAGCAGAATTACCATTGTGCATGGGCGTAACAAAAGGTTGATACAGAACAAAGGCACTACCACTAGCAACTTGAGGAGTGAAATTCGGAGGCATTCCCCACGAGAAAGCAGTAGGAATTTTATTCAAAACAGGTTAAGCAAAAGGTAGATTGACACGAAGGTTGAACAACAGTCTCAACTGGTGCTTTGACAACAGCAGGAGAAAAAGTAATGACAGGAGTAGGAATCACCACGGAAGTGACGACAGTAGCATGAGTAATAGTTGCGACAACTGAAGTAGCAATAGCGGCGTCCTTCTGAGCACGAAGAAACTCCATAATAACATCCATGTTAGTCTGGACCTGATCCATCCGACCTTGAAACTGAGCCAAAGTCTCCTTGTAGGCGGCGTTCTCTTGTCCAATATCAGCCATGATCTTGGACTTGTTTACACGAGTGAAATAGCAATGTCGATTCGTTATCTTGCTACAAAGCGGAGACGAACAATGTAAGCATGTGGGTTCTGGATGAAGGATGTGTATATGAGTATGATTGAAATTGATGTATGCAAAAATAAATTTTTTAAATTTCAAAAATTCATGAGCTTTATCTTTGTTAGTAATAATCATAAAGCATATAAGTAAAGGCATAAAGATAAATTGACAAGATAAATCTTCATTCAATCAATGGGATAAAAAGGTACAAGCTCCAATACAACTCAAATATCTTCATTGTAGGCTACAACAAGGTCAGCATGAATCCTATCAAATACGACCCTACAAATAGACAAGAAGTGAAATACAACCCAAGGAGTCTTGTGCGGTAGCACATCAGCATATGCATACCTCAACAACCCTGGTAAGTCCTCCAATGCATGCTCGGCAAATCTGGCTAGACGACCGTGCCTCTCACTCCAATACTTTTCATCCTTCATGAGGTTGCGCAATAAAGAATGATTAGGTCCTTGAAGAAGATCCTGGAGAAATGCCTCTTTCTAATCCAACAGGACTTACAGATGACGGCTCTGACGCTCCCAATGAGTAATCTCCAAGTGAGACTGACTAATCTCCTCTCGGCTCTGATGTACATGATCTTGCAGCTTCTGAATATCACCGAAGACTTTGTCAAGCTCGGCTTGACGCTGAGAAAGATCTTTCATCAACTGGTCAGCATGATCCTTCTCACTCTGTAGCTTTGTCTTGTACTCTGATAACTTTGTTCGAAGATCTGCAAGTTGTTTCTGGTAGCTCAACTCATCCTTATGGGATTGATACTGAGTATCAGTAAGTTGTCTCTTCTTCGAGGCAAGCCCGTCATAAGTTCTCTTATAAGCATCACCCATCTTTTGGCGCTTGTTCTGCTCAGACTCTACCTCTTTGCACATGAGCTCCCTCTTTTGGCGAAGATCCATCTGTAAACTCTCCTTCTCGGATGTGACTCTATTAAGGTTGAGACGAAGATCAACATTCTCCTTCTTCAACATCTCAATAACCTGCTTGAGTTGATCGACTTATGAAGGATGAACAATGGCAAGTTCAGGAAGCTTGACATGTATAGAAGACTCGAAAGGAAATGGTAGCAAAATGTTTTGAACTCATTCCTTAACCCATCGTGTGCAGGCTTCTTTCGTAATACAATTCTTCTTACCCAACTCATCTCTACCCTTGCGGTGAATGTGTACCCATGCAGCACTGAATCTCTTCAGAAAACCCATGTCATCAACCCCTTCATGAAAGATGAACTTTTCCACTACCTCAAAATCTGGTTTGTCAAGCATCGAATATCCCAAATGACGAAAGCCAAGCCTCATATTGTAGTTAATTCCACCCTTTGTACCCAAGAGAGGTACATTGGGGAATTTACCACAACAAAGAATGATCTTGGTACCATCGTAAGCTTAAGAATACCAAGAGATATCATCAGCAGTCAGAGACATGATCCTCTGAGGCCATTTGAGATTCTCACTATTCTCCACAAAAGGACCCTTATACAGAAGATGAGACAAGAACCATCGATAGAACATAGGATCACAACAGACAATAGTTTCTTTCTTCTTCTCATTCCGGGAATGAATAGAATAATAGGAATCAGTAAGAAGTATAGGAACTGAATTTCTAAACAAGAAGATACTGA
>OZ012741.1:627373864-627394246 GCA_963859935.3 Lathyrus sativus | reverse complement strand
TTAACAAGTGTGAGTAGTGTGGATAATTGACTTGAGCATTTATAAGTGAGAGAACTCATACACCTATCACCTTAAGGTTTTGGGTGAGTATGTGGTGTTTCTCTAGAAAGAAAAGTTCCACAATGTTCAATGCTTCCTAGTGAAAATCTTCCCCTAACAGTTATAAATGCCACATCATTAAAAAAAAATTAAAATTAGAGAGGGGACTAAAAATCAAACTCAAAACTTAAAAAGGGACCAAAATAGTGATTTTTAAAATGGAGGGACTAAAACTCAAAAAAATACAAAATAGGGCAACCATAGTTGCAATTAAGCCAAAGAAAAATAAATAAAAAAAGCAAGTTGGGCCGGTGGTGGTCAGGTCCACCGGACCCAACCCGGTTCACCCTGACGAAATGAAAAGGGGGAAAGGGTAATAAAAAACCCTAATTTTTAGGTCATCACTATCCGGGAAATTCTATTTCTTCACACCGACAAACCACCGTTTTACTAGCTCCACAACATTAGCATCTTCTGTCTGTTTGGAAAGTTTCTCCGGTACACAGAACAATCTTTTGAAAGTTTCTCTGATACCTAAATATTAGCAGCATCTGCGGAAGTGGTGGTTGAGCCCGATGCTGGAGTCTTGTGAGATTTCTTTTGCACGGGGTGTCTTTGGTTTCAAACATGCGGCCTGCTGCCATGAATGAACATCTTCTAATAATTCATATTTCAGGTTTCCAAGTTTGTTATGGTTAGCCTAATAACTCATGTAAGACTCCCTGCTAGTAATTCATCTTCAACCGAGCAAGATAGTCTCCAACCTGACGCCTCGATCGAGCATTTGAAGATTTGCCTTCTTAACTTATGCATATGAATTATCATGTATAGATTTGATGTAAACTCTGTTATGCGATTCATTTCTCTTCAAAAAAAATTCAAACACAAGTGCATAATGAAACTAATAATGAAGACTTTGTTGGAATTCAAAAATGGAATTTGGCTTGGCTCTTTTCAATGTTGATGAACCCTTGAATATTGTAATGGCATCTTGAACTTGAGATGAATCTTTATCATGAGAATGATTTTTAACATATGAAGTCTTTGAATTTTTGTTGAGGGAAATGTTGGAAAATCATGTATAAAACTTGAATATGAAATATCTTCATAGAGCTTAATTTCCTTTGGAATACATGAAAAATTGCTCGAACATGAAAAAAAATGATAAAATGTTGTCACTTGAATAAATAACTTGGACTTGAACTTTATACTTTGTAAAGAACATGAGTTATGAACTTCGCTTTTTGAGACTTTCAAGCTTAAACTTGATTCACGATGAAAACTTTATCACTCCAAAGCATGCTTCTCATAATCAAACTCCTTACCTTGAAATCCAAAGGAATCAAAAGATGATCCAATCCTTCCTGGATGAGAATAAAAACCCTTCTCGAAGCTTAGGATCTTATATACAGATCTTGAACAAAAACCAAAGTTCAATCTTAATTTTAATGGGACATAGTCACTAAAGCAACCAAGACATCTCCAAAGTGTTTATCTAAGGATTAACCTAAGGATGAGGGAGATTTCTTCCATCGGTGTCCAACTCAAAATAGAAACATTAGGAACACCCTGAATCAAACCTGACCAGTCAGGTCCTGAATAGCTTGATTGTAAGAATCCATATTTTGGAAACATTATACCTGCATAAACCGGTTAGTCATGATAAAAAGTATAAAGAGAACAAGAAAGAAACTGCATAAGGAGGTGGAATCTTAAGGTCGAAAATTAGGGTGCTACAAGTAGCACCATCGAACACAAGCATCCATCGCGCCCCTGGTTCTTGTGCTATATCAGGGTTTGGAGTCTCTTAATCTCTGATGAACAGAACATCCTCATCGGGAAAGTCAAACTTCATTTGTTGATAACCTTCCATATATTGATGCGCAAGGTAGTCAGACAAGACGCTCCCTTTTATTGCTTTCTGGGTAACATGTTGAATGTCATACTCAGTCAACAACTTTTTCCACCAAGCAATTCGTCCAGAGATAGAAGAATTTTTTAAAATGTACTTTATCGGATCCATCTTGTATATTAACAAAGTAGTATGGCAAATCATGTATTATCTTAGGCGTCGAGCAACCCAAGTCAAAGCACAACAAGTTTTCTCCAATAGTGAGTATCTGGTCTCACAATCATTGAACTTCTTGCTCAGATAATAAATTTCATGTTCTTTTCTGCCAGTGTCGTCATGTTAACCTAATACACATTCCATTGATTCATCGAGAATAGTGAGATACATGATTAAAGGCCTACCCGGAACCGGAGGTACTAAGATTGGTGGTTCTTGTAAATATTTTTTATTTTTTCAAAAGCTTCTTGACAATCATTGTTCCATTCAACCGATTGATTTTTTCTTAGTAATTTGAATATTGGTTCGCAGGTAGCCGTCAGATGAGAAATGAATTCGGAAATGCAATTAAGTCGGCCCAGAAAGCCACAGACTTCTTTTTTTGTTTGGGGAGGCAGCATGTTTTGAATTGCCCGAACCTTATCAAGATCAACTTCAATGCTCTTCTGACTTACAATAAAGCCCAAAAATTTCCCGATCGAACTCCAAAGGTACATTTTGCAGGATTCAACCGTAACCTGAACCTCCCGGAGTCTGTCAAACAGCTTCTTTAGATGGTCCAGATGATCATCTTCAGTTCTGGATTTGGCAATCATATCGCCCACATAAACCTCAATCTCTTTATGGATCATATCATTAAAGAGGGTTGTCATGGCATACTGGTATGTTGCCCCTGCATTTTTTAGATCAAATCGCATGACTTTGTATTAATATGTACCCCATGGCGTGATGAAAGTAGTCTTCTCCATATCAGTTGGGGACATCTTGATCTTATTATAAGAAAAGACAGAGAACTGCGCAGTGTTGTCTACCAAAACATCAATATGAGGCCGAGGAGCCTTATTGAGATCTCGATAGTCAACACACATTCGGACCTTCCCATATTTCTTTGGAACTGGGACGATGTTGGAAATCCATTCAGGATACTCAGAAGCAGCTAGGAACCCATCGTCAAACTATTTCTTTACCTCTTCTCTGATTTTAAGTGCCATGTCGGGTCTGGTCCTTCTGAGCTTCTGCTTGACAGAAGGACAATTAGGCTTGAGTGGCAAGTGATGTTCAACGATGTTGGTATCCAACCCATGCATATCTTGATAACACCCGGCAAATATATCAACATAATCTTTCAATAACTTGACCAACTAGGAATGTACATGCTTAGTGAGGGATGTCCCAATCTTGACTTCCTTTCTGGCATCATCAATAAAAAGATTGATAACTTCCACTAGCTCTTTGTATGGCTGAATCTCTTTCTGCTCGTGCTCAAGGAGCCTTGCTAGTTCAGCCAGCAATTCACAATCTTCCTCACCATCTTCTTCGACTTGGTTAATTGGAATCCCAGAATTACAACAGATGTTTGCCAAGTTGTTATCAATGCAATTACTTGTTTTGCATGTTTATGAATTATGTTTATAATGAAGTTACTTGAAAGGTGAAAAATAAAATAAACTTTGCCATTTGTTTATTTGTGAAAAATAAAATAAAGAAAAAAAAAGAGGATGATTTGAATGCAAAAAAAAAAATTATTTATTGATCACATAATGTTTCAAAAACGCGAGGCCCTTACAAGATATCCACTCGTCTCGGGCGAGGACGAGGGAACAGGAAAACAAAATGCATTACATGTTTGTGGGAAAAAACCATGGGAATCATAATAGATGTCCAATTGTTGATCCTGAAACCCAGCGGACATTTGCGTACAAAGCTTACACTTTGGTTGCTAGGACCTGCATCATCAATAGCTGAGACAATATCCCCCTCTTGAAATCCAGCACTTGTGAACTTGATCAAGTTGCTTTTTTGATGACTGCGTGAACTAGCTTGCTGATCAGGACGATAGCCCAATCCAAAGCGGTCATGCTTTTCAACCACATTTAGGATTTGCCCCCAGCCACACAAGGCACCTCTCTCAATGGTCTCTTTAGCACTCTTGACAGATGACATGGCCATTTTCGGTAATCTACCAGAATTGATAGAAGCGTAGTTGATATCTTCGAATTTGAGACATTGCAACAACACTCTAGCTATGCCTTCATTGGTCTCGACATATCGGAAGGATGATAACTCGCTTACTAGAAAATTTTCTTCACCACAAATGATGACCATCTAATCTTCAAACATGAATTTCAGTTTCTGATGTAACGTGGATGTAATTGCCCCTGCGGCATGAATCCAAGGTCTACCCGTTAAACAATTGTATGCAAGATTTAATTCCATCACTTAGAAAGTAATGGTAAACAAATGCGGCCCGACTTTAATGGGTAAATCCACTTCACCAATGACTTGTCTTCGAGAACCGTCGAAAGCTTTGACAATTAAAACACTTGGTCTCATCTCACCCCCTTCTACCAATAGTTGACTCAATGTGTCCTTATGTATCACATTGAGAGAAGAACTGGTATCCGCAAGAACACGAGATAAAAAAGAGTCCATACACGTTACTGAGATATGCAAGGCTCTATTATGGGCAGTACCTTCAGGAGGCAACTTTGCTTCGTTGAAACCCAACTACCTTCTTGCAGTTATATTTGCAACGACATCATCAAATTGTTCTACAAGAGTGTCGTGCATCACATGAGCAGTGTTCAAAACTTTCAACAAAGCTGATCGGTGTACGGGCGAGCTCATGAGTAAGGACAAGATAGAAATCCTCGATGGAGTTTTCCCTAGTTGATCCACAATTTTAAAATCACTCTTCTTGATCATCCATGACTTTTTTGCTTTTAGTGACATCCACAGACGGAGTTACTAGAGCTGATGCAGCAATTGATACCCCTTGTTGCACAACAGGGGTTGTTGAAGCAGATTTCCCCTTAACAGGTGTTGCACCCTAAACTTTGCCCAACATATTTCATCTGGTTTATGTTTTAGTTGCATTGTCATTTGCATAGTAGATCATGTACATAGTCTAATCATTTGCATAGCATAGCCTAACAAGTCATCCAACAAGGGATCAAGTGCCATTCTTATCTAAAGGAGCACATCAAAGGGGTTTTTATTCAAGCTCAAGACTATCCAAGTCATTCAAGAAATGAGTGGAAGCTTTGAGAAGTTTGAAGGTCAACTAGTGGATTTCTCTCCTAATCTTGGGGTGTTGAAGATCATCAATGAGTGTGTAAGCCATGACTGAGGGTATGTAATGTGTACAAAGATCATGGAAGACCTAGAGGGTCATTTTGGAGATGAGACAATTCATTGATACAAGTACAAGAGCCAGAGTTGAAGTGCAGTCCACTAGGGTTTCATCTGGGTCAACCCTAGGTCAACCATAGGTCAAAGGATTGATTGAAGGGTATCAAGGACAACTTGGAGGTTGTGGAATTCATGAATTGATATGTGGATATATGTGTGGTGTTGTGCCAAGGAGAAATCAAAGAGAATCAAGAGGGGAAGGAGTTACCAAATTAGGATTTCAGTGTAAAATCCCCTAATTTAGGTCTAACTTCCAAGCCAGATAAGTCATAATGCAAGTGTCAAATGGATTCTTGGTCAACATGAAAGTTGTATATCTTCTTAATAGATTTAATTTGAGTACTAGAAGTCTTCAAGAAGATTTGTAGAACTCAAGTTATGGTTCTTGCAAGTTATGGGTCATCAGAGGACACTGAAATTTATCTATGAAAGTCACTTGACTTCCAAGCAACTTTTTCCCATGAAGGAGTTTTCAAATGGATTCTTGGCCAACATAAGAGTTGTAGATCTTGATCTTAGCTTTAATTTTAGTACTAGAAGTCCTCAAGAGGATTTGTAGAACTCAAGTTATGGTCTTGGCAAGCCAGGGGTATTTTGGGAAAGTTGAATTATAGGTCATTTTCCAACATAGGTCAAAATCTCCATCTTCCATTCCTCAAATGAAAGAATGTTCAACATGAGATGTGTTCAAAATGATGTTTTTAGGCTAGGTAGGAGGTCATGAGAACTTGGAGGGGCTTGCTTCACAAAATTGCAAAATTGGCCTAAAAAGGGAGAATTAAAGTTCATTAAAATGACCAAATTTGTGATTTTTCATTCCAAGGCCAAAATGAGACATATGACATATCATTTTGATTGGAATTTGCATTTTAAAGACAATGGCAATAGCACTTTTCTCATTTGGGATCCATTTCATGGAATTGCATTTTGTTACTTAAGATGTAAGTTACATTTGCCAAACTTCACAAGAGATCAAATGCAAGGTGCTAAACCATTCAAACACATCCAAAATCTCATTAAAGGACAATTTGAATCAGAAACAAGGTGAATTGCAAGTTGCTGTATGAGCTGGTATGAACATAGCATGACATGAGATTTCATGACATGAGATTTTGATTTTCTCATTGGATCAATCCAGAAGGTTCTAGAGCTTTCAAGCACACTCTATATATTGTTTAGAACTGATCCAATGCACTGGTTGGTGAGAATTGAGGGAGAAAAGAGAGATTGAGTTCTGAATTTTTCATTTGCAATTCAGATTCGGTTACACACATTCCATCAATTTCAATCCAAATTCTTAATTGCATTAGCTTCCTCTAGTGCTGGTGAGTGATTTCAGATCAAATCCAAGGCAAAATTGTGGAGGAATCGTGTGTTAGCATTTGAACTTCTTCATCTGCAACTCAAGATCGGGTTCCAAGATTCAAGCCATTTCAATTCCTTTTGTTGCATACAAAAGCTACATTTGGTGCTAGTGAAGGAATCTGGAGAGTATTGAGGGTTGATTGGAAGGTTTGATCATTCTGTTCACACGATTTTAGCAGGTATGTAAACTTCAATCCATGGCTTGATACGTGCATAATCTTTAAGTTTTAGGTGGTTAGATAGGATGTAGATGATTGTAGGAAGCTTTCTGGTAGATTTTGGTTCGGTTTAGATACAATTAGGGAGATGACTCAATTTCTGTTCATGCTGATATCTTTGTGTTCTTGATGCTAGAACCTTAGTGGGATAGATAGAAATGATCAGTGTAGTATGGTGATGAGTTTAGACCAATTAATTTTAAGTTTGGTGAGTTTTGTTGATGGACCAAATTCTGAAAACCCAATCGTGTTTGGAGGAGGATGATGATTCAATGTGTTTGATTAGCATGGATAGATTCAGGGTGAAAAATGGAGTATATTAGAGTGTTCAGTTTTGGATTTTGATGAAGTTTTGGAGGAAAACGAATGGGAGAAGATGAAGTTCATTAGCTCTGTTTCCATGGCTTTTTTCCCTCCCAGCAATGTTTGAACGAAGAAGACAACTCCAGGGCCATTGGATTAGAGTGAGACTTTGACTGGAGGTGAGATCTAAGGGCCATGAGTGATTTAAAATTTGTGAAGAGTCTGAAAGAAGCTACAACAGAGCGTTTCATTTAACTGTTTGGTTGGGCTTAGTGATAAAATTGTTATCCACACCCCTGTTTAGAAGCCCATTAGGAAATATACTATAAATGATTGCTATTTGAACCACGCGCTTGTCCATTTTTCTTTCTTTTTCCCATTTATTTTCTGATTAATCTTTGGGCTTAGCACGCACTACTACACACACACCCCTCTGGGCCCAGTTGGCTTTTTACATTGTTTTTAATTGCTATTCAGCACGCATCCATTTGTATTTTCATTTTATCATTTTCATTTCATATAGTTTTTTAGGAAAATCATAATAAACTGGAAAATGGGTATTTTTACATGGGGTTTGTTTTCACATTCTCATTATGATCTCAAGAAAATTATAGAAAAATAAAATGGACATTTCATGCATTTTTATATTTTTGGTGCATTTATTACCTTTAATGGCATTTATTTCATTTTCATTTGATACATGTTGTTTTCTGAATTTTGTATGATTAATTCCTTTGGTATTTTGATGTAATTCTTTTTGATCTGGTTAGGACATAGAATTAGCTTCCCCCTGGAATTTTATCACATTTTTGTGATTTAATTTTAGTTAGTTTTGAACATTAAACTTTAGGGTGCTAGGATTAGGGTTTTACCTTAACATTGGTGCATTTCAACACATAGTTTTTGGGTTTTTAGTTTGATTTAGGTGCTAGGAAATATATGGGCTATAGGGTAGATAAATAGGTCCTTTTAGAATTAAATTTAGGATTTTATATAGTATATTACTATTTTTATCAGATTTTGCAAATTGTATGTTATTTGTGTGTTGCCATGTTGGGCTTTTGAGTTGTTTGCTTGGGTTTCTTGGATATTTCTTTGGGTGTTGGGGCTTGTGCTTGGCTTGTGGAGCATGAGGAAGCATGTAAGAAGATTGAAGAAAAATATCAGTGCTTGGAGCTTGGGGATTCTTGTGCTTGAAGGTGCTTGTTGAAGACTTAGGAGATAGGAGAAATAGGGAGAGCCTTAGATTAGAATGATTTCTTCTTACAAACATAGAAAGCATCTTGTGCTTCTATTCCTCCCTATGACAAAAAGTCCTTCTAAGATATTCATATCCCTCCTTTGGAGGGATAAGTGGCTTATTCTGGAAGTAGAACGTTGAGGGAACCTCTCTCTTATAATGTTAAACACTTATAGGCTTCCTTTGGTTGTCAATAAGTTGTTTAGCATTTCAGCTTTATCTGTTAAGTGATTCTCTCTGGTGAGTGCTTGCCTTGAAGATAAGAAGTGCATTGAAGATTGGTGAAGATGAAGCTTGTGCCTGTCAAAGATGGATATCTGCTGAAATTAGGGTTTTCGCTGCTGTTTGAAGCTGTCTATTTGTTGGGGTTCATGCTGGCTAGAGTTGGGGTTACTTTTGAAGACATGAGCTTATCTAAAGCTTGAGGATGGTTGAAGATTGAGATGGGGTCTTACTTGAAGGGGTTACTGTCAACCTTGTTGCTGTTAATCAACTGTAGATGTCAGAGCTGGTGTTGTTTGAGCTGTTACTGTAGGAGCTGGTGTTGCTGTCGGAGCTGGTGTTGGATTTTATTTCTTTTTCTGTATTGTTTGTTGGCTTGTTCAGCTTGCCCCTTAGGTTTGAGGTGAAGCTGTTTCACTTTGCCTATTGTTTTCCCAGGTTCGAGGTTGAGCGGGACTCCCCTGCCTCGCTTGTATTGCTGCATCTCATGCATTTTACTGCTTACTGTATATATGCTGCTTCTTTTCCGTTTATCCCCTAGGATCTCTGTTTTTCTCTGAGCAAGAGAGAAATATGATAGACATTAGGCGTTAACCCATGCATGACAACATTAAGGTAGTTTTGATTCCCATTTTCAACCATAGGTTTTAGAGTTCTTTCTCTTCTATCTTAAAATCATTCAAAACACAGTAATAAGGTTAATCGATGTCGTACGCTACGAGCCTTAAGCTATTTGAGAAAGGGTTGCTGGAGAGTTTCTTTCCAGTAGTCTGGCTGCTTAGTGTGGTACCCTTTGGGTGACACGCGACGTAGTCACTCTCAAGTCATAGTCTCTTGTGCGTCAGAGATTACAAACATCATAAAAAACAGTTCTTGCGTAAAAGACTGAAAACCAATCAAAGTGTCATTTTTGCCCGCTTTGACCCGTGATCAGGAGAAAATTGTTTCAGAAGGATAAAACAGTCAGACAAATCTGTGTCTTCCGTGGCCCGAACTATGTTTGCTTTGATCTTTCATGCTGTATGAAAGTACGTAGGCATAGGATGTTGTATCCTAGCGAGCAACATTCCCCTCCTTTCCCGTAGGTAGGCGAACTACGTTGACTCTGATTTCTCGTTCTAGACGGGAATACGTAGGCGTAAAGTGCGATACTTTGCCGAGTCATTTTATTTTCTTTTAACCCTTGACCCTTTAGTTTAGATAGAATAATCATCCGTACTAGAAAACAAGCGTGGATCTCGTCGAGTACGGCGGACGTAAGGGGTGCTAATACCTTCCCCTTGCGTAACCGACTCCCGAATCCAGGATTTGGTTGCGATGACCATTCCTTTCCCGTCTTTGCGGTAGGTTTACTTTGAGCGTTTCCTTTCCCTCTTTTGGGATAAATAACGCACGTTGGCGACTCTTCTGTTCAGCCGGCGCCGATTTTCGCAGTAGCGACAACTGGCGACTCTATTGGGGACTCCAACGGTTCCCTACGCGAGTCAATCCTAGCGCTTGTTTTCCCCGTCGTGGGTTTTGTATGGATTTACATTTCTGTCTTTACTTTTCCGCATTTTATTGTCAGCTTTATATTGTTATTGCTGTTGTGGGGATGGGGTGATCTATTGAGAGATAAGCCGGACCTGGGCTTGAGTGCACCTAGAATTAGTTGTGGAAAGTAGTGGGCGCGTGCATGCTTTGCATGTACTAGTGTCCCGCAAAATCCATGCTCGGACGAGGTTCTTCTGGTTGACTTCTTTTTCAACCCTTTGGGTTGAGGAGGTTGTTGGTTAGTGGGATTGTCGACTCCGGGGACCGATCATTTGGAAGTTGGCTAAGTGAGGCCCCTTCAGGACATGATGATGCCACACCTTCTGGGTATCGTATCATCAGTCTTGAAAGTCTGTGACGCCGACGACCGCATAGGATGCCGTACCTTGTGTCAGTTATTAGGACACCTACCTGTGAAAGGGGTTGGGGCATGCAGGTAACTTGACCTCCAGATTACCGGTTTTATCGATTGAGGTTCCGTGGTGTTTGAGGACAGTGTTATGGGGCTGTTGAGGCCAGGTTTTGAGCAGTTTGAGGGTCTATTTGAGACCAGCATGGTGGATTAGACTTCTCAGCCATGTGCACTTGATCCCTGTTGCATACTGCACTGTTGCATACTGCATTGTTGCATATTGCATGGTTGCATACTCATCCTGCATATCATTAACGTGTGTCTGTGTTGCAGGTGCATTTTCATACCTCTGATTCTAGTCGCCCGGATTTTTGTCTGCTGATATTATGGATACCCTGAAGAAGACTGTTGCGTACAAGTTTCCTACTCCAGATGTTTCTGCTTTGCTTGGTTTGATATCTTTAACTGATGAGGATGTGAGGAGAAGCTTCCGGATGAGCTATAGGAAGTTACTCATATTGGTTTATAAACCATCCATGTATGAGCGTAACGGATTGTGCGCGCTGATGCAGTTCTATGATCCCCCACTGAGGTGTTTTACTTTCCCTGACTTCATTCTAGCTCCGACAATGGAGGAGTATGCTGAGATCTTAGAGTTGACCATTTAGACTAGGGTACCTTTCGTTCATATGGACGCTGAGCCCAAACTGGAAGATTTGGCTCCTGCCTTGCATGTAGACTCCTCAGAGTTGCTGTTGACATCATGGAATGGAGTGTCTGGTTTTTCTCTCAAGTTCTTGGTGGGGAAAGCACAAGAGTATGCCAAGAGTGGATGTTGGACTGTGTTTAATGTTGTTCTTGCTTTGTGTATCTACGGCATTGTACTATTCCCGAACCTGCCTGACTTTGTTGATCTGGATGGGTTCTATATATTTGCTTCAGGCAATCCTGTGCCTACTTTGATTGGAGATTTCTATCACTCACTGCATTATAAGAACGAGAACAGGAGGGGCAAGAATGTCTCTTGTTGTGGGTCTTTGCTGTACATGTGGTTTGAGAGTCATCTACCCAAGAGGGGTATCTTCGCTGAGTCTGTAGATACGATGGATTGGTCTGAGCATCTGATGGAACTTTCTTCAGAAGACATTGTCTGGTTTAATAAGGATTTGTTGGGATCTGCGATCATCTATAGCTGCGCTGGATATCCTAACGTTCCTCTGATCGGGAGAAAGGGTTGCATTAACTACAATCCTTCATTGTTGATCAGGAAATTCGGGTATGCTTTGAAAGGCCTGCCAAAGGAAGAGGAAGTACAGGAATCTCTGTACTTCACAGGTGATTTGAAGGGAGAATTGTTATCCAAGCTTCAGCATGCTTGGAATAACATCCACAAGAAGGGTTAAGCCATTGTTGGGTAAGAATGATTGTCGAGCCTATGCTCCGTATCAAGTCTGGATCCGAGATAGGGCAAAGCAGGCGATGATGCCGTTTCCTGCAGTATTACCTCCTGCTCCCCTCGTGGTTGAGGAGCCAACTAATGTGTCTATTGAGAGATATGAGCAGGTTGTGAAGGAGAAAGAAGAGCTGATGAAAGCCAACGAGAAGCTGGAAGAAGAGTTAATGCAACTCAAGAGCGAAAGGAATGAGGCCGTATACTCCTTCGAGCAGCAAACGAAGTTGGTGAATCAACTAGGCACATAATTGATTGAGCAACGAAAGAAGCGTGAGCGATTGGGGATAGATTTCAAGAGCTCTCATAATATGCTGGAGATCTCTGCATTCAACAAAACCTGGAACGCCACCGCTGACCGACAATAAGAAAGAGAAGACAAGCTGAAGCTGCAGATCTCTGAGCTGGAAGGTCAGTTGAAAGCTAGCCAGAAGAGGTTGGAAGAAGAGGTTACGCGGAGGTATGATGTCCAGAATGCCTTGAACAAAGTTATCAAGCGCAAGAAAGAGTCTGCATCCCAGAAACGGAAGCTAGAAGATTGCTTTGGGGAAGGTGTTTGGGAGGAATCCATTGGTGATCTCCAGCGTGTTGTCAGGCAAAGAGACTCGCTCGTCGAAGGATTGCTTGCTCAGCCAAATCATTCCAAGACTAAGAGATTATTAGAGGAGTACCAGGCATATGGTCGCACTTGACTATCTCATGTATTGATGTGTATGCTTTATTTGCATTGTGCTGGCCATCACCAGGATTGTTGGTTGAGGTCATGCCTTCCTATTGTGTGCTCAGTAATACTGTATTCCTGACTTGACGGGCTTTTCTGCAATATATGAGATGTTTTTCTATGATTGGGTTTCGAGCTTCTTATTGCTAGAACTGTCACTGCACTGGCACTTTGGCACTAGAATCAGGGGTTGATCTCCCTAATGCACAGACACATTGCATTTGCATACACATTTATATTGCATTACCAGGTAATTATTGAAACTGTATCTCATTTCCTGCATCTCGACAGGTCTTTCAGGATTGACGGCCAGCGCCCACATCGATACTCTACCCGTACCAACTGCAAGAGAATTATGGATCAGATGCAAAACAAGATGCAGGAGATGCGCGAGAAGTTGAATATGTTCATGCAGGCAATGGAGAACATTTCCAAAGGCCAGAAAAGCCTCCAGACTATGGTACAACCGCTTCTAGCGCGGACTAATGAGAACGGCAACAATGACCACAACTCTGTGCATGTGGAAACTCTTCATGAGGATGGGACACCTACACCTGTGGTTCCACCTGTAGTGACTCCACCTGCTGTGTTGGTGAACAATGGCACTGGCGCTGGCAACGTTAACACATCGAATGGTAACGAGACTGTCATTAACAATGTGGGGTTTGGAGATGCCAATCTGGGCTGTGGTAACAACAACGGTGGTAATGGCTTTGGTAACAACGGGTTCGGCTATAATGACCAGGGGTTTGAGTATGGCAATCAGGATGGAAAGTTCGGCTTCAACACTCAGGGTTTCGTATATGATGGGTTTGGTAATGCTAATCAGGGTTATGGTGGATTGGGTAATGGAAATGGCGCTGGGTTTCTCAACACTGGGTTTGGACCTGCCGGGGTCACTCAAGGGTATGGTAACAGAGGACGGGGTCCTATGATGAATCAAACTGGATTTGGTCGTAACAATGGGTATGACGGGTACGGAAATGAGAATGTTAATTGGAATGAGGACCATCAAGAAAATGCCTTTTTTGGTAGAGGTATTAAAGGACCTGTGGATCCTGTGTAGAGGATCAGAATGCTTGAGGAACAAATGAAGGGAGTAGTGAATCAGAATGCTACTGGTTTAGATATGACTACAATGGGATTGGTGCCTGGCCTGAGGGTACCGCTGAAGTTTAAAGCGCCCACATTCGACAAATATAAAGGGGACACTTGCCCAAAGGTGCATGTTCGCTCTTACTACAGACGGATGTCCGCTTACTCAAATGATGAAAGAATGCTGATGCATTTCTTTCAAGATAGCCTGTCCGGACCGTCACTGGAGTGGTATATGGGGCTGGAGCCCACTCAGATCAAAACATGGAAGCAACTGGCTGATGTGTTTGTGACACTGTAGCGGTAATCGTGAGTGTAAGTTATTGACTAACTTAACTCAAAGAAAACAAGAGTCGCCACCGCACTTTTATTTTATCCAAATAAAGGAAAGGAAAAAGAGCGAACAAAACCAAAGAGTTCTAAAATAAGAACACGAGACAGAGATCGGGGTAAGGGGGTTGATTACGCAATGGGAAGGTGTTAGCACCCAAAACGTCTATAGTACTCTATAGGAGCCCTTTGAAATATTTACGCTTTTTGGTTTGAAAATGGTTTGTTTGAAAAGAGATTGGGGAGATGAGAAGAGAATTATTTTTTTATATTTTTGTGTTTGGAGAGACTTATCGTCTCATGCCTACGTACCCATAAAGTGCAATATGGAATCAAAACCCCGTAGTTCGTGGTACAAATGACAAAAATTTGTTGGTTTTGATTGATTTTAGATGTAAAGACAAGTCGTCATTTCAAGGAGAAAACTGCGACTATCCACCCACGAGTATTAAGACAACATTTGCATCACATAAAGATGGAGGATTTGCTTGGATTATCAACAAGACTATCACTCAACATCAACGTGGAAAATGTCAAAGTCTTAATAATATGGGGAATAGGAGATTTACATCTCAACTATAGAAATGAATCATGTCTAAACTTTATGAAAAGTTTTAAAGTGAAAAAGTGCATAAAGGCACAAAAAGAGTTGATGAGTTTTTGTATTTTTATGTCTTTTGAAATTGGTCAAAACATGATTAACATTGATTGACTTTTATTAAGAAAAACAAAGTTTAAAAATCACTTGACGAAAGTCAAGGTTTTATTGCGAAAGCGGTTTTGAAGTTTGAAACCAAGAAGGTTTTGAAAAAAGGGAGAAAGTTTTGAAAATTTAAGAAGGGGAGGAGATGAAGTGACTATCCTAAAAAAACAAAATAAGAGCTAGAGATAAGAAAGATCTAACCGACTTGTAGCACACTCCATAGCAAGCAAAAAAAAGAATTCCATCCGATTTAAAGCATAAGCTAATGAGCGAGCCAAATAAAGGCTAAGATCCACAATACTCCAAGCATAGGAATGAGAGCCCTAATTCTAAGTCCAAAGGTCCATGAAGTCCAAGGTCTAAGAGTAGTCCAAGAGCATAACCACAAAGTTAATAGCACCAAAATTTTTAGATGTTTTATCCTTTATTAATGTTTTGAACAAAGTATGGTCCAAGTGGACAAAAGAGAAATGACATAAACATAAACAAAGATATGATATGAAATGATAAAATGGAAGCATAAAAGTAAAAAATAAGGAGTAAGAAAAGAATATAAACAAAATTAAACAAGGATAATGTTAATGAATTAGTGGTTAGTGGTTAGAACATATGATCAATGATGATTAATTCTTGCACTTAGACCAAGATTAATGAAAATTCATTAGAGGATTGATAGAATCAAAGCCTCCTAACAATGATTTTCATAGGTATTGGAGTTAAGACAAGTAACTAACCATTCTTGGACTTTTAAACGTAAGTTTGAGCCACGAATGATCATTTTCCGATTAAGGGACACTTTAGCGCTATGTTAAGCAATCGTAATCGGGTTTATGTAGAAACCACGACTATCTGAGGCCGGTCAATAAAATGTTAGTGTTAATACATGTTAGAGAAATGATATATAAATCATTCTCCTAAAACATGCCACACAAAAAGAAAAGAGGTGGTGATCTCATCATAATCAAGATTTTTCATCAATTAATCAAAGGTAATCTATCACTATTCCAAAGTAAGGAGAATTATCTCAATGATTATTCGTCCATAGTTTTGAAATAATGAAGATTAATCAACCTTGATAATCAACAATATATGATCCATAGATTTCATCGATCAAAAGAAAAATAAGAAGAAGAAGAACTAAAATGAAAAGAAACCACAATTTGGATCTTAAATCGATTAAATCATCATCAATATCAATCACCTCTTTTGGTGGATAAAATCGACACCCAAGGTCCATTGATATTGATGAGATCTTATCAAAAATTTAAAATCCAAAACAACCAACAATCGATCCAAATTAAAATGTTTTCAAATAATTTTTCAATGCTTTTTAAAAAAAAAAATATTATTATTATTATTTTTTTTTTTTAAACAAAAATAAACTAATAACATAACAAAAAAGGCCACGCGGCCAAATTTCTTAAAAGAGAAATATATATATAAAAAAAAAGAAAAAGAACAGAACGTAAATGACATAATACTTGAAAAGGATAAACAGAAATATCTTCTTCTCACGCGAAACACTTCACGGCCATGGATGCTTGCTTAAATCACAACGGCGGGACGCGAAAAATACGCGGTTGCAATCGAAATCGAGAGCTCTTCACAATGGTACCAACAATTCAAAGAAACACAACAAAAAGTAACGGATCGAAACTGACGGTGAAGCTTAATCTACCTTCAAACTCAGGTGAATAATGAAATCGAAACTCTCTTCTTCCTTCTTCTTCTTCTGGACTGCGAAAATTCTGATTGTTGTATTGACAGAAGTTGAAGTATGGTGAGTTTTTATGTGGAAAGGTTGTGAATGAAAAGAGAGTTGAATCTGATGAAAATTGAAGAACGGTTGAAGGTGATTTTTGAAAGTGAAATTTGAAGGAAAATTGAGGAGTTATGATGAAAATTCTGCAGGGATTAATTGGCTTGAAAAGCTTGCCGAAAAGAGTAAATAAGGCTCTCTATTTATAGGATTTGAGGAGTGAAATCTGAGAAATGAAGTTGAGTTGCCGTTTTTCAATTTTCATTGCGTTTTGGTTATTTGATGTGGGTTGTGCGTGAACTGTTACTTTTTCATGTCGTTTTGGACTTTTTCTTCTTTCAGCTCACTTAAGTGACGTGGAAGGCTTGTGGGGTCAGCTTGGAGTGTAACATGACTGAGATTATATTCACATGGCTTGGAAATATGGCTTGGATAAGTGGTGAATTGTTTCTTCAGCTCAACCTCAATTTCGAGCCGTTTTCGCTCTGCTTCTTCAGCAATCTTTCTTTGCATCTCCTATAGACAGAAACAATTTATAGTAACATTTCCACAACATAATTAAAAATGGATACACCGACAGAGCTTCTTTATAAAATCTCTCTGATAATAATCATACTGCCGTGCTCTTCGAGCATCAAGGCTACTGCTGATAAGAGAAAGCACCAAGGAGACACATTGCTTTTCTGTTAAACTCAAATGGAATCGCTTTCGCAAGTTCTGTATCATCCGTATACCATCTTTAAAGCATGGGAACCCTGAATTCTGCTTGACTTCCTTCAAATTTCTTCCTGTAGAACTCCACTTCTTCATCTTTCAGTTCCTTGAACAATGGCTTTGGCAATGAAACTCAAGACTCAGTTGATGAAGTTTCCCAAATTGTTCAGCAACTCACTATTTAATTTTGCTTGCAAGTCAGGCCATGTAAAGTCTGTATCTGATACCTCAGGCCTATTTGTGAGCAAGTAATATCTCCATACTTCAACTGGAATATCAGTATCTTTCGCATCATTACCGAATATTCCAATGCCATTGGTCTTAGAAAACTTCCCTGATTCATACTTCAAGTGTTCAGTAACACTAATAGTCTTCATTAAAGTCCAATTTTCACCGGTTCCGAGTAGGGTGGATGGAAAAATTACAGTGTGGAATGGCACATTGTCCTTTCCCATAAACTGAAACAACTCCACATTCTCTGGGTTTTTCCACCATTTCTCCCAATCAGGTGTGTAGCATGCTGTGATTGATATATATCCAATAGGTGCATCAAACCAAACATAGAAAACCTTGTTGCTGTATTTTTCATGTGGAACAGGAACCCCCCACTTCAGATCTCGGGTAATGCAACATCGCTCTAATCCATTTCTGAGCCATGCATTTGTTATTTGAATAGCATTCTGACTCCACGATCAGTCAATGGACATTTTGTTGATGTATTGTCCCAATTTATCTTTCAACAGAGAGAGCTCAAGAAATAAGTGGTCTGTATCACGAAGGTGGGGATTACTTTTACAAACCTTGCACCTGGGACTCTTCAACTCTGTCGGATTCAGAAGCTTTCCACATTTGTCACATTGGTCTCCTCGAGCAGAATCATATTCACAGCCCGGAGTTGGGCAGGTACCTTCCACTAGTCGGTCGGCTAAAAACCTTTTGCATGTATCGCAGTAAAGCTGCTCCACTGTTCTCTCGGAGAGCCATTTGTTATCAAATATCTTTTTGAAAATTGACTGGCAAGCTTCAGTTTGCTCAGGAGATGAGGTCCGCCCAAATTTATCAAAACTTATATTGAACCAATCATAGACCTCCTTATGAATAGCGTGATATTTGTCACAAATTTCTTTGGGAGAACAATTTTCTTCCAATGCTTTAATTTCAGTTGCAGTCCCATACTCATCAGTACCACACATGTAAATCACATTGTAACCCCTAAGACGGCAGTAACGAACAAAGACATCGGCACTCAACACGCAGCCAATGATGTTGCCGAGATGAGGGACGTTGTTGACGTAAGGCAAAGCGTTGGTGATGAGGATGTTGCGTTTCCTGTGATCTAGAATTTTTTGTATTATAGCAGCTAATGACAGCAACTCTTCGATGTTATCAATCCCACATTTGTCATTGGCAGATGCTGTTTGCTGTAATTTATCAATAACATTAAGTGATGCATCAAGCCTCCCCAAACGAAAGTAACACTTAGATATAAATGACCATCTCCACATTTTTACACTTGAGCAACTATTATGCATGTAACTGTTCGCACTGCTTGCCACGGCAAAATTCTTTTCTGCAAAATTCAGACTCTGGTCACAAAGTTGAATTGCTTCATCATACTTTTGCAGCAGATAGAGGGTATCGGCCTTTATTTGGAGCAATCTTTCTGAGTATAAGCTCTTTGATAATGCCTTTGTAAGTAGTTCTAAAGCAGAACCACCTGCATCAGAAGTCCTCTCTTTCAATTTCAATAAATATAAACTGCCAAACTTGAATAAATTAAACTGCCAAACTTGAATTTTAATCACACATTAGCCAGCTTGGTGTGGCACATCAAACAGGCCCGGTTACATGCTACACATTAGATAAGAATCAGAGGTATCCAATCAGTACTGCACGGGGATGGGTAGGTGCAGAAACATCATATCAATCTCTAATATCTGCAGCAAAGTTGAATTGAATCTGACCAAGTCAGTGACAGTTATTGAGTAAGGAATCAAAACGACACCGATTGAAGTGGCGATGATTTCGCTGATACGATCAAAATACAAAACGATAGATTTTCGGAGCTTCGTTTTCCAAGATGCCAGAAGAATTTATATCACGCAGTGTAGTACGTCTAACATCAGCCTTTGGAAAAGATGATGTTTCAAGAACAATGACTCCATTGTGCTGCTCTGATTTGCCCACGACTTTTCCACCGTTCCAACCAGCGGAGGACTTCCATTTTTCTGTCTCCTGATCTGCTGCCTTTCTTGCCACAAGGTTGATATTGATGTTTGAATTAGCAAGAGCTCATGTGCAGCTTCATCTCGCCGACGGGTTGCTTCCTTAGCACGGCTATCTAGTAGGGCCACATTTATCATTGTCATTTGTAGCTCTCCGGAAATATCTTCACTCTCTTCTAAGAGCTTTTGTTGTTCTGTTGACAGACCATCTACTCCAGATAGACCTACAAGTGCTCCTCTTAGTGGAGTGAGCTCCACAAGCTTCATTATTTCCTCGACGAAGGCCTTTTGTGTCTCCAAGTCAACATCTGAAGATAATCGAAGCCAAGCAGAAAAGAGTAAGAATTCCCAAACAGTCAAGCCAGGGGAATGCACATCAGACTGCTCACAGTAACCAGAAACTCTTGCAAATGAATCTTGTCTTTTAGGATAACCATATATAATATATACACTCCCTTCTATGAAACCGCCAGTTTTTCTTCCAGCTAATACATCCATCAGAGTGGTTTTCCCAGCACCACTTACTCCAACCAATGCTGTTAACACACCAGGCTTAAAAGCTCCGGTAACATTAACAAGTAGCTGCAGTCTGTCTTCTGATATGCTTCAATTAGAACATCTAGAGCCATGAGCTTGATGGAAGTCAACTTTTCCTCTTTTTTATCTGCCATGGATAAAGAAAATGAATTGAAGTAGACATCCTGTGTAGAGAACAGAAATGGAGTAAGAAGAGATACACAGTCAACATACTTTTCTTGTTCCATCATCCTAGTGATAGACTTTTCCATCAAAAAGTTGACCTTCAATATATTAACTTCGTAGAAAACTCTATCAATGTTTATCTCTTTTACAT
>OZ012741.1:627347210-627373364 GCA_963859935.3 Lathyrus sativus | reverse complement strand
AAATAGGTCTCATAGTCTTCGTAAGGAATGGAGGACCTTGTAGAACCACCTGATATGTAGCCTTCAAGTTCATCCTCTGACACAACATTAATCTGAGGATGATGGACGACTCCTCTACTACGGAACACTTCATTAATCAGCGGAAACCCTTGGCTTCTGGTAGTTTGTTGGACAAAACTGCTGGTGAAACCAAGACCTTCCTTATTTTTATTTTTTGGCAAAGACAAC
Organism: Lathyrus sativus; assembly: GCA_963859935.3. Taxonomy (NCBI): domain Eukaryota; kingdom Viridiplantae; phylum Streptophyta; class Magnoliopsida; order Fabales; family Fabaceae; genus Lathyrus; species Lathyrus sativus. Next base: position 627,373,136 of record OZ012741.1, on the reverse strand, counting down.
ACCTTTCCCCAAATTGTCTGATGACCACTGTTCACTACTCGTTGTGCGTCTTTAAATGATGACATATACGCTTAAGATTTCTGGACACCCTCGCCCACAATAGACAAAGCTTGAAATTGTGTGCCAACCTCTTCCTTAGCTTCGACATACGAGAATGATGGCAAGTGACTCACCACCAGAGCTCTTTCTCCACAAACTGTAACTGTTTTTCCCTCAAAAGCATATTTTAACTTCTAATGCAGAGTGGACGTAACTACCCCAGCTTCATGTATCCATGGCCTTCCTAGCAGACAGCTATAAGCGGCACGAATGTCCATGACTTGAAACGTGATCATAAAAGTTTGCAACCCAATAGTCGTTGGCAAATCCACCTCACCAATTACTGTTTTCTTTGACCCATCAAAGGCCTTGACGATAACATGACTTGGCCTCATCGGCGGTCCCTGATAAGACAGCTTGGATAGAGTAGTTCTAGGCATCACATTTAGAGAAGATCCAGTATCAACCAACACACTAGACAAAGAGTCATTTCCGCAGTTCACAGAAATATGTAAAGCCATGTTGTGTTTCCTTCCTTCATCTGGGAGGTCTCTTCATTAAAACCCAGATTGTCACTGTCGCACCTCGAAAAATCACTGAGACATTTTGGAGAAACGACCCTCGCGCGAAGGGCGCGGGAATGCGGTTCGACAGAGTCGCCACCGAAATTTATTTTTCCCGAATAAACGGGAGAGGTAAATATCGAGAAAACCTCTTGAAACGAAAGGATAGGAACAGGGTTGTCGCAACCATGTTCCGGGTTCGGGAGTCGGTTACGCGAGGGGAAGGTATTAGCACCCCTCACGTCCGTTGTACTCAACGGGAACCTCTTAAGGTAAATATGGGGAGAGTTGTTTAGGTTTATTTGTTTTCTTCTCGTTGTTAAAGGTAGAATTGGTAGGTTAAAAGGTTAAAGACGCAAGGGAAAGGGGTGGTTAGAAGATAGGGTGCTCGCCAAGGATTGGGTCCCTTGTGCCTACGTATGCTCATTCGGACGAGAATGAGAAATCAGAGCGTCGTAGTTCGACTACGGGAATGTGTGGGAGGAATAATGGAGGGGATTGTGCTCGCCAAGATTATCACAATCTTGTGCCTACGTATCTTATATTCAAGAATGAATAAAGAATCAGAGCGTCCGTAGTTCGTGGTAACAACCACGAAAAGAAGAGGTTCGAAATGGGTTTGAAGTTTGTATTGAGAGACGAAAGAGTGACTGACAAGCAACCCAAGAGCGTGCCTCAAGAGCTTGTCACTCAAGAATTCAAAGAATGCTAGATTCCAAGAACTCAATTCTTTCGGAAGTCGGGATGAATAGGTTAAATGATAAAGGGTTGGATATTTTGAAATCGAAAGAATGAACTAATAACAACTCAAGGGCGCGCCTCGAGAGTTACTCATACAAATATTCAAAGAATGCTAGACTCTAAGAATTATCCCTCTTTCGTAAGTTTAAAAAATCTTTGTAGAAAGATTGAATCAAAAAAGGACTGCGAGGCAAAGCGAGGTTAGTTTGAAAAGTCTCGATGACGTTTCGAGGATTTGATCAAAGATGGAACCAACTTGACGACGTGTCAAGGGTTTAGATGGTGAGAAACGATATTGGTCCCTGAGGGTGCTTCCAATATCAAAACCACGAGGAGTTGTGAATGCGTGTACGAAATGTGGGTTGCGAATGCGTACGAGCATTCGACTTAGGAGAACGTTGGAAAATGATTGAGTTGAAAAAAACGTCGAAAGGTTGAGTGAATAAACAACTCGAGAGCGTGTCTCGAGAATTATTCACTCGAAGATTCAAGGAATGCTAGATTCCAAGAACTTCCTTCTTTAGAAGTTTTAATCGAGAAAATGTTGAGAAAATAATTTGAATGAAATGAGGGTATGAAAAGGGTTTGTGGTATGCGAAGTGAGAATACGAGATTGGATTTGAAAAGTGACCATTATTTAGCAAATGAGACGTCGGCCCCACAACTAATTAATAGGGGTATTATCGAGATGCTGGATCTCGACGACACCTTTTTCACTTAGAGAACGTTTGGATGAACAACGGAAATATCACACGGAATACTAGATTCTTATGATATTTCTTTGTTTAAAAATAGAGTATTTTTTTTTAAAAAAGAAGTCGAATAATACATTAATTAAGGTGTACCCCTCAATAACGATTGTCCAAAAAATCCAAGAAGTGCTAGACTTCAAGGATTTAGTTTGCCCTTTTTATCGAATAGGAAGAAATAACGCAAACGTAAGTGCATACCAACCATATTGACTTGAATTTAGTAAGCTTTTGGTCTTGACCCACTTCATTTATCGAAGCCAAAATGAGAAAGATTATTGAAATACTTAATTAGTTTAATCTAATTTAATTATTAAAATTATTTGATTAACAACTAATGTGATCAAATAATTAAATTAATTAAAATTGATTAAAAGGATTAAATGATTTGAATTCAATTAATTAATTAATTAATTATGTTAATTAAAATCAATTATCTAAATTATCCGATTAGCTCAAATAATTAAGTTAATTAAAATTTATTAACAAAATTAAAACAACCAAATTAAAAAAAAATCAAAATCAAATTAACTTCCTTTTTTCTAATAACTTCAAGCAGCTGCTTCCCATTTGTTACGACCTCCAATCCAGCTTGGGTGTAATTGCTAACGAACCGGAAATGCCACACTTGCAAAACTGATAGAAAACATCGCTAAACCATTGTTGGTGTTGTATCTGACTTTGCTGTTGTTAGTCACTGCTGTAAATTTGGTTCACTAAATAACAGTATTAAGACTTAGTCCACAACAAAATCTCAAGTCAAAACCAACTATGTCGACAAAGATGTAAAGATCATAGAAATGACATATGCCTTATTCTTATGTAAATTATAAGCAAATAGAAAAGAAGTCACAGATAGCTACACAATTCAAGCCACACAAGCTGGGAACGTAAACCAATTCTACGCAAGCTTCCATTTGTTGTACCAAACTTCCTAAAATTAAATTTGATTCAATTCCTAAATTCGAATGGAAACAGATGTCAACCTTCTTAGTTCCATAAACACCAATGCTAGGGGCAAGACATCATTTTATTCATAGCGACGTAACTATGTCACAGCATCGTAACAGGTCGAGGCAATAACAAAAGAAACAACATGATGGAGGAATTTAGTAGAGGCGAAGCTATGAAGCTCACATTCATTTTATATAAAAAAAAATTGTAAACCAAAACAGTAGCGGTACCAACGTTACATACTAATTATTCATATGATTCACAAAACCAACCAACGAGAAGGAAACACATAACTCTAATCAAATCTCAATGAAACCAAAACAAAATGAAACGCAAGTTAAGTGCAAAGATTCGAACAATAAGCAGTATGCACACATTTACCCACTGCTACCGTTACCACACAAATTGAAACACTTCAGAAACAATAAATTGATTCAGAATAATCATTGAAATGCTACAATCAAATCTATACATGACCCTAAAACTCACTTAAAACATTCTGTCAAAATAAATTGAAGATTACCGATACTGCTCTCATCAACATTGCTGCTGAAAACCTACATATTGGCCTGCTAAAGATGAAAACGCAACCCTCTTCCTTCATCCTTGTTTACGATCTCTTTTGGCGGTGTCGCAACCAACTGGAAGTCGGATTGTTGTTGTATATCCACGTTTGAGAAACACAAAATAACACCCTTGTGGGACTCTACGAATCAATGAGCTCTGAACGACATCTACCGCAACTGAGTTTGGACTCCACCATAAAAAGCAACTTGAAGCTCAACGCGCCGCTCATAGTTGCTGAGAAACCGTCGCCGTTATTGTTACGGCATTCACCCTGTTGTGGTGGCTATTATACTTGGATTATTATTGCTGCTAAAAACCGTTCCTCATCTTCCCTTTTCTCAACCTGCACAAAGTTTAACAACACGAACAGAAATAAAATAAACTTAGTAAAACGCAACCCATGGAATTAACATCAAACTGACAATACAAATTCTATTGTGAAAAAAACAAAATGTGTTGCTGAGTTAAACTAGATATAATCTGCATAAGCTCTTGTTGCTTCATGGGGTGTTATTGCCGCTATTTCAGAAAGCTGCCACTGACAGAAGCCGCGCAAGCTGGGGATGTCGCATCCTAGCTAGGAACGGATACGTGAGCGTACGAGGTTGGTAAGAGCCAAGTTTTCCTTGCTTCGCGTTGTTGCGGCGAGTTGGTTGTTTGAGAGCTGCGTCGTGAGGATGTAGATATTGCAGCCGCTACGCAAACGAGTCATTGTCGGCGCGATAATTACTGACAACTGAAATCAGGAAACAAGACATTGTTCTGGAAAACTGGATCGTTGTTGTTGCCGGATCGAAACATTGTGAGAGCATAAGATGTTATGTTCGTTTGCTGAAACGAAGCCATGCGAGCTAGGGATGTCGCATTGTTCTTGTTTAATAGCTTGAGTTGCTGTGAGGTTGTCGTTGCTCAGGTTGATGCTATTTGATTCGAAACTGGAGGATGCTTAATCGTTCGTTTCCATGGTCATCAGCGGTGCGCCGCTTGGTATTATAAGTGGCCGAGGCTTATGAATGGAGGTGGTTTGAAGGTAAATTTGTGGTTCGAGGAAGAAGATGGAATGAAGAGGGCGAGAAAAAGGGTTTGTGGGGTTTTACTGTGTTCTTCGTATGAGGTGATGCGCGACGGTTATGGAGGAGGAGGTGTTTATGTGTGAAACGTGATGTTGCTGAAGATGGAGAAGAGAAATGGTGAGGGTGTGTCGGCGAAAATTGATGAAGAAGATGGGGGTGGTGAGGAGTTTGTGAGGATGCGGTGGTTTGCGAGAGGGGAAGATGAACATCCCTTAGGGTTTTGGAATGAATTTAGGGGCGGCCGTTTTCACTGGAAAAGGATGAACAGTATTTTAGGGTTTTTTTCAATGAATTCCTCTCCCTCCCTTATAGTGTCCGATTGTGGGTATTCCAAATATTGGGCCCAAGTCTGGACCTTCTTCTTTGTTAATCCTCATCATTCTCACAATTAATTAATAAACTATTAACAAACTAATAACTCTAATACTAATTAGCTTAACCCCTATAATCTAATATTAATAATATATAGAAACAAATTAAAATCTACAAAATACAAAATATTTAATAAAAGGCCATATTAATTGCTATTTTAAAATTATTATTAAACAAAACAAATATATATACAAAAATATTTATTATTATTAGAAATATTTAAAAAAAAAAGTTAGGAAATTGGAATGAAAATAATATTCACAAAAACCTTTAGGCCACGTGTCACGCTTTAATTGGTCAAGGAGATAAAGTTTGGAAAACGCCCAATTTCGGATGGACACGTGTCTAAATGGCATGAAATAATAAAATGCAAAAATATTTACAAAAGGGTAGGACAAATTTAGGGTATGACAGATGTCCCTATCTAATAGGCTTAAACCTAGGGAAATAAACTACTACAGCGTTCGTTTTCCTGAGGTAGAAGTCAATTAGGTATAAAGAAGACCCTGAATTTGTCCGAAAGAAAGAGAGATGCTTGAGAGTTGAAAATATTGGATAAATCTAAACCACTGAGTAAACTATAAATAACCGGCAAAAAGTCACCATCACCAAAAGGATGATGAGATGAAACACAAACAAACTATCGCACAATCTATCATTAATGACTATGATAGACCCCCACAAAAAGGATGACGGAGCGAAACACAAACAAACTATCACACAATCTATCATTAGTGACTATGATAGACCCTCCACCAAAAGGATGACAAAGCGAAACACAAATAAACTATCGCACAATCTATCATTAATGATATGATAGACCCCCCACTAAAAGGATGACGGAGCGAAACACAAACAAACTATCGCACAATTTGACACCAATCCAAGTGACAGACCCCCCACCAAAAGGATGATGGAGCGAAACTCACACAAACTATCGCACAATCTATCATTAATGATTATGATAGACCCCCCACCAAAAGGATGACGGAGCGAAACACAAACAAATATCGCACAATCTGACACCAATTCAAGTGACAGACCCCCCACCAAAAGGATGACGGAGCGAAACACAGACAAATATCGCACAATCTATCATTAATGATCATGATAGACCCCCCACAAAAAGGATGACGGAGCGAAACGCAAACAAATATCGCACAATCTATCACCAATTCAAGTGACAGACCCCCCACGAAAAGGATGACGGAGCAAAATTCACACAAACTATCGCACAATCTATCATTAATGATTATGATAGACCCCCACCAAAAGGATGACGGAGCGAAACACAAACAAATATCGCACAATCTGACACCAATTCAAGTGACAGACCCCCCACCAAAAGGATGACGGAGCGAAAACACACACAAACAATATCGCACAATCTATCATTAATGATTATGATAGACCCCCCACCAAAAGGATGGCGGAGCGAAACACAAACAAATATCGCACAATCTATCATTAATGATTATGATAGACCCCCACCAAAAGGATGACGGAGCAAAACACAAACAAACTATCGCACAATCTGACACCAATCCAAGTGACAGACCCCCCACCAAAAGGATGACGGAGCGAAACTCACACAAACTATCGTATAATCTATCTTTAATGATTATGATAGACCCCCCACCAAAAGGATGACGGAGCGAAACACAAACAAATATCGCACAATCTGACACCAATTCAAGTGACAGACCCCCCACCAAAAGGATGACGAAGCGAAACTCACACAAACTATCGCACAATCTATCATTAATGATTATGATAGACCCCCACCAAAAGGATGACGGAGCGAAATGCAAACAAATATCGCACAATCTATCACCAATTCAAGTGACAGACCCCCCACCAAAAGGATGACGGAGCGAAACTCACACAAACTATCGCACAATCTATCATTAATGATTATGATAGACCCCCCACCAAAAGGATGACGGAGCGAAACACAAACAAATATCGCACAATCTGACACCAATTCAAGTGACAGACCCTCCACCAAAAGGATGACGTAGCGAAACTCACACACACAGGTCGCTATCACCAAAAGGATGATAGGACAACACAGATTTCAAGTTTACCAACACAAAAAGGATGCAGGCTAGATTGAACTGACGAGGTTCGACTATCACCAAAAGGATGATAGTAAGGCAATTGACAACGGTCACGCTTGCTGGGTACAACTCATTGGGAACCCCCAAGAGGAAGATTGAATTGAAATGAGTCAACGGGGTACACCCACCGTCTTTGTTTGGAGATTATAGTTTTGCTGAAATGATTTCATGGTTACGCCCATGAATTCTGAAGAGGATGCCCCTGACTGGGCTGAGTTTGTCTTGATGTCTTGTTTTGGTCAACAAAAGGTTGAACAAATTCGTGAGGAACACTCACGGTTTTGCTGAAGATGCCCCTGACTGGGCTGAATCTTGCACCTAAGGTCTTTGGATTTGCCCAATAAAAGGTTGAACAACTTCGTAGGGAACGCCCACGGTCTTGAATGGTATGCCCCTGGCTGGGATGTATGTTAACTTGAAGATCTGATCAACCACGAGGTTGAAATACGTCATGGGAAATACCCATGGTCTTGAAAAGAATGCCCTGACTAGGCTGGATCTTGCTTTGAATACCTTTGAATTTCGTGGGAGAAACCCACAATCTTGCAAAAATTCCCCTGACTGGGCTGATGATGGTTTTGGAAATCTTCGAGATTGATCCTGGACCTTGACTTGCATATGCTAATGCTAGATGTAAATGATGTTCCATAACGAATGGAAATGCAAATGCAAATGCTGACGCTTGGAGATGTAAAAGTTGGGGAAGTATGATATGATTGGGTATGCATATGATGCAAGATGCTTATGATGTTGAATGCGATGCTTATGATACACATGACGCAGACGGGTAATTGGAAATGCAGGTGGAGACGCCAGCGTGGTGGACTTTGGGTAGTTGCCAATGCAGGTTGGACCTCGGGTGGTGGGAGGGATTGACTTCCTCGACACGCAGTTTGCTAAAAACGCCATGATGAAGCATAAGAAGATGCTTTGGATGCTGCAAGTTTGGGTACTTGGTGTTTGTGATTTTACTTCAGAGAAGGTTGCAGCTCTGCTTGATGATTAGGATAATCTGGACTTTCCCTAGTCTGAACATGATAATTGTCTGCCTCAGATTAACCCGTTTTGAAGTTGAAGCCGAACTCTGATGGCTTGCCCCTGCTCGAGCTGTTGAATGACCTGCCCCAGTCTATGGGGTTTGAAGTACTCTTACTTCGTGTACGCCACTGAAAGTCAAGTTCCTCCTCGGTTGCCCCTCATTGAGATGTCCTTGAATATCTAACACTGATTTGCAATTAAAATTGTACATTCATAAATGGTAATATTAATGCGCAGTTCAATGTAAGTTTTGAAAAAGTGTGTCATTTATTGAGGTGTCGTGAAAGTGTGAGACGAATGGACTGCTAGCCCAGACGTTGTGCTAATTTTGATTAGTGCGAAAGATATAGCAAGGAAAATGACACCAATGCTGATGATTATCAATCATGTGAGGAGTCAGGTTACGCAACCTTGCGATGCTATGCTTTCAGAAGAAACCTCGCCTCAATTAGGTCTTTCGAGGGTTGTAACGTGGCCTGGTTCATGGTTATGAAACAAAGGATATTAGGCTCAAAGTCTGATTTGTACCCACCCCTTCTCCTTAATGATCTCCAGTCCTACGCTCAGTTAATTCTACTCTTGTCTTGACGGTGTAAGCTTGAAGGTTCAAGGTTTGCTCAACGTGGCAGTCACCTTATTTTGATGGATGACAGTGCCCCTTTGATCTGGGTGGCCACCGAATCTTTTTTGTTTTTGTTGAGGATTTCGGGGTCCTCTTTTGCTTTTGTTTTGATCCCTAACTTTTGCATGGATTGACTTTGTTTGTCAGATCCATCGGGATTGCCTTGATTTTGTCTAAGTCCCCTCTGAGGTGTTTGACTTAGCAGGCTTTTGATTTTTCCTTTTTTTGGATTTTGTTGTGATTGCCCTGTTGTGTGTCATTGGTGAACAACCGTCTTTTGGATTTTGCTTTGTTGATTCAAGTGTGGGGTTGAATTAGCTGAACACTACCCTTCCCCAGGTTAAGTGTAAGGTTTGAATACCCGAAGGAAACTGCTACTTCTAGGCTCGAAGTGGTTTACTAGGGATTAACTCCTTATATCTCCGGTGTTTGGGGAATTGAAGCAATGTTTGTACATCATTGACGAGATTCTACCTGAAAGCATATGAGTTCGCAATTGTGGGTATCTCGTTTTCATCATCCTCCCTCAAACCATGATAAAAAACAGTGGGTAGTGTGAAATGAATAAATGTGTCGGTGATAAGTGAAAAATGAGTGAATACGACATAACTAATTCAAAACATGCATAAACGATACATTAATGAAAACCAAATACGAATCGCAATTGTTCAAAGCATACAGTACTTAAACACACAAAGACAAAATATAAGAAATGCGGAAGATTAAATGGCAGCATGACGGCTTCTTCAGAGAATGGACTTGACTGGACTTGATCTGATGCTAGCACTAGTTGGCTGGTGCATCAGGTCGTTGATGGCGGTGAGATACTTCCCATTAAAGGTGAGAGCATCTTTGTCAACCAGATCTTGAATTTTGTGCTTGAAAAACCTACAGTTCTCAATGTTGTGACCTGGAGCGCCCTTATGAAACTCACAATGAGCATTTGCATCGTAATCAGCGGAAGGACAGCTGGGGGAGCTAGATCTCTCGGGACGATAGCCTTTTTCTCCATCAGTTGAGCAAAGATATCGGCATATGTCATTGGAAGACTATCAAATACTCTATCTGGCTTCCACGTTCTGTGTTGATTTTGCTGACGCGATCGTTGAGCGGTTCGCTGTTCTGATTCCTTTCAGTTATGGAGAGGGCTTCGAAGATCTGATCCATCTTTCTGTTGAGGGATTCCAGCTCCTTCCTGATAGCAACTTGTTCTTGCTGAATCAGCTCCATCGTTCGTCTCGTATTGGCTCTAACTGCATACTGGTGTCGAGGAATCAACTTGATTTACTGGAGAAGAAGGAACGGAGACATGAGATTCCGTTGAAGGACTGAAATGCAAAATGCACAACATATGAAATGCAATGCAAATGATATGCAAGATGCAATGCAAGACACAAGATCCAGGATCACAGGATCACAATTCAAACAGCTTTGAGGCTAGTAACTATAACAGATAAGTAACCACAAGTTCCAATCAAAGAAACTGACAGTACAACCTATAACGGAAGATCTAAATTTCTACCCATAAACCCACTTACGGATGGTTTCTACGTTTGGTTCTCAGGATCACAGACACTAGTCGTATTAGCGTCACGCAACAGGTTGGCTGTATTACGACGATAATGATGATAAGGTCTCTCCTGAGCGGGGTCCTCATGCTAGGCGCACAAGGAGCGAGTCCTTGGACACTAACACTACACGACCACCAATATCGGAACTGGTGCTAACAAAAGGTTCCCAGAATCACGGACCCTTCATTAATCAAGTCGTGCAACAGGCTAGCTGTGTTACAACAAGATTTACGAATAGGTCTCCTCTGGAGGAGCTTTCATGCTAGGCCCACAAGGAGCAAGTCCTCGGAGACTAACACTACTCGACTACAAATTCTAAACTATGTATTTTCTCTGCTTTTACCAAAGCTCGGGCATAGAGCTTTAATCATGATGTCATCCCGAGAACCAACAGGCAACCAAGATAACAAGCACAAATAAAATCCACAAGAGAACAAATACATAAACAAGAAGGAAACAAAAATAAGAACAAACACTCCTCACAAACCAAAAGATAGGCTTGACTCTCTCTTTGCATGGAGCAAATGTCCCCAGCAGAGTCGCCAGCTGTCGCACCTCGAAAAATCACGGAGACATTTCGGAGAAACGACCCTCACGCAAAAGGCGCGAAAATGCGGTTCGACAGAGTCGCCACCAAAATTTATTTTTCCCGAATAAACGGGAGAGGAAAATATCGAGAAAACCTCTTGAAACGAAAGGATAGGAACAGGGTTGTCGCAACCATGTTCCGGGTTCGGGAGTCGGTTACGCGAGGGGAAGGTATTAGCACCCCTCACGTCCGTTGTACTCAACGGGAACCTCTTAAGGTAAATATGGGGAGTGTTGTTTAGGTTTATTTATTTTCTTCTCGTTGTTAAAGGTAGAATTGGTAGGTTAAAAGGTTAAAGACGCAAGGGGAAAGTGGTGGTTAGAAGATAGGGTGCTCGCCAAGGATTGGGGCCCTTGTGCCTACGTATGCTCATTCGGACGAGAATGAGAAATCAGAGCGTCGTAGTTCGACTACGGGAATGTGTGGAAGGAATAATGGAGGGGATTGTGCTCGCCAAGATTATCGCAATCTTGTGCCTACATATCTTATATTCAAGAATGAATAAAGAATCAGAGCGTCCGTAGTTCGTGGCAACAACCACGAAAAGAAGAGGTTCAAAATGGGTTTGACGTTTGTATTGAGAGACGAAAGAGTGACTGACAAGCAACCCAGGAGCGTGCCTCAAGAGCTTGTCAGTCAAGAATTCAAAGAATGCTAGATTCCAAGAACTCAATTCTTTCGGAAGTCGGGATGAATAGGTTAAATGATAAAGGGTTGGATATTTTGAAATCGAAAGAATGAACTAATAACAACTCAAGGGCACGCCTCAAGAGTTACTCATTCAAATATTCAAAGAATGCTAAACTCTAAGAATTATCCCTCTTTCGTAATTTTAAAAAATGTTTGTAGAAAGATTGAATCAAAAACGGAATGCGAGGCAAAGCGAGGTTAGTTTGAAAAAGTCTCGATGACGTGTCGAGGATTTGATCGAAGATGGAACCGACTTGACGACGTGTCAAGGGTTTAGATGGTGAGAAACAATATTGGTCCCTGAGGGTGCTTCCAATATCAAAACCACGAGGAGTTGTGAATGCGTGTATGAAATGTGGGTTGCGAATGCATATGAGCATTCGACTTAGGAGAACGTTGGAAAATGATTGAGTTTGAAAAAAAAGTCGAAAGGTTGAGTGAATAACAACTCGAGAGCATGTCTCGAGAATTATTCACTCGAAGATTCAAGGAATGCTAGATTCCAAGAACTTCCTTCTTTAGAAGTTTTAATCGAGAAAATGTTGAGAAAATAATTTGAATGAAATGAGGGTATGAAAAGGGTTTGTGGTATGCGAAGTGAGAATACGAGATTGGATTTGAAAAGTGACCATTATTTAGCAAATGAGACATCGGCCCCACAACTAATTAATCGGGGTATTATCGAGATGCTGGATCTCGACGACACCTTTTTCACTTAGAGAATGTTTGGATGAACAGTGGAAATATCACATGGAATGCTAGATTCTTATGATATTTCTTTGTTCAAAAAGAGAGTATTTTTTTTAAAAAAAGAAGTCGAATAATACGTTATTTAAGGTGTACCCCTCAATAACGATTGTCCAAAAAATCCAAGAAGTGCTAGACTTCAAGGATTTAGTTTTCCCTTTTTATCGAATAGGAAGAAATAACGCAAACGTAAGTGCATACCAACCATATTGACTTGAATTTAGTAAGCTTTTGGTCTTGGCCCACTTCATTTATCGAAGCCAAAATGAGAAAAGATTATTGAAATACTTAATTAGTTTAATCTAATTTAATTATTAAAATTATTTGATTAACAACTAATGTGATCATATAATTAAATTAATTAAAATTGATTAAAAGGATTAAATGATTTGAATTCAATTAATTAATTATGGTAATCAAAATCAATTATCTAAATTAACCGATTAGCTCAAATAATTAAGTTAATTAAAATTTATTAACAAAATTAAAACAACCAAATTAAAAAAAAAATCAAAATCAAATTAACTTCCTTTTTTCTAATAACTTCAAGCAGCTGCTTCCCATTTGTTACGACCTCCAATCCAGCTTGGGTGTAATTGCTAACGAACCGGAAATGCCACACTTGCAAAACTGATAGAAAACATCGCTAAACCGTTTTTGGTGTTGTATCTGATTTTGCTGTTGTTAGTCACTGCTGTAAAATTGGTTCACTAAATAACAGTAATTTAGAAAGAAACTGGTTGGCAAAATAGGTGATAAACCAATCACAACAATGTTACTATATCAGTATTAAGACTTAGTCCACAACAAAATCTCAAGTCAAAACCAACTATGTCGACAAAGATGTAAAGATCATAGAAATGACATATGCCTTATTCTTATGTAAATTATAAGCAAATAGAAAAGAAGTCACAGATAGCTACACAATTCAAGCCACACAAGCTGGAAACGTAAACCAATTCTACGCAAGCTTCCATTTGTTGTACCAAACTTCCTAAAATTGAATTTAATTCAATTCCTAAATTCGAATGGAAACAGACGTCAACCTTCTTAGTTCCATAAACACCAATGCTAGGGGCAAGACATCATTTTATTCATAGCGACGTAACTATGTGACAGCATCGTAACAGGTCGAGGCAATAACAAAAGAAACAACATGATGGGGGAATTTAGTAGAGGCGAAGCTATGAAGCTCACATTCATTTTATATAAAAAAAACTGTAAACCAAAACAGTAGCGGTACCAACGTTACATACTAATTATTCATATGATTCACAAAACCAACCAACGAGAAGGAAACATATAACTCTAATCAAATCTCAATGAAAAGCAAAACAAAATGAAACGCAAGTTAAGTGCAAAGATTCGAACAATAAGCAGTATGCACACATTTACCCACTGCTACCATTACCACACAAATTGAAACACTTCAGAAACAATAAATTGATTCAGAATAATCATTGAAATGCTACAATCAAATCTATACATGACCCTAAAACTCACTTAAAACATTCTGTCAAAATAAATTGAAGATTACCGATACCGCTTTCATCAACATTGCTGCTGAAAACCTACATATTGGCCTCCTAAAGATGAAAACGCAAACCCTCTTCCTTCATCCTTGTTTACGATTCTCTTTTGGCGGTGTCGCAACCAACTGGAAGTCGGATTGTTGTTGTATATCCACGTTTGAGAAACACAAAATAACACCCTTGTGGGACTCTACGAATCAAGTGAGCTCTGAACGACATCTACCGCAACTGAGTTTGGACTCCACCATAAAAAGGCAACTTGAAGCTCAACGGCGCCGCTCATAGTTGCTGAGAAACAGTCGCCGTTATTGTTACGTCATTCACCCTGTTGTGGTGGCTATTGTACCTGGATTATTATTGCTGCTAAAAACCGTTCCTCATCTTCCCCTTTTCTCAACTTGCACAAAGTTTAACAACACGAACAAAAATAAAATAAACTTAGTAAAACGCAACCCATGGAATTAACATCAAACTGACAATACAAATGCTATTGTGAAAAAAACAAAATGTGTTGCTGAGTTAAACTAGATATAATCTGCATAAGCTCTTGTTGCTTCATGGGGTGTTATTGCCGCTATTTCAGAAAGCTGCCACTGACAGAAGCCGCGCAAGCTGGGGATGTCGCATCCTAGCTAGGAACGGATACGTGAGCGTACGAGGTTGGTAAGAGCCAAGTTTTCCTTGCTTCGCGTTGTTGCGGCGAGTTGGTTGTTTGAGAGTTGCGTCGTGAGGATGCAGATATTGCAGCCGCTACGCAAACGAGTCGTTGTCGGTGCGATAATTACTGACAACTGAAATCAGGTAACAAGACATTGTTCTGGAAAACTGGATCGTTGTTGTTGCCGGATCGAAACATCGTGAGAGCATAAGATGTTATGTTCGTTTGCTGAAACGAATCCATGCAAACTAGGGATGTCGCATTGTTGTTGTTTGATAGCTTGAGTTGCTGTGAGGTTGTCGTTGCTCAGGTTGATGCTATTTGATTCGAAACTAGAGGATGCTTAATCGTTCGTTTCCATGGTCATCAGCGGTGCGCCGCTTGGTATTATAAGTGGCCGAGGCTTATGAATGGAGGTGGTTTGAAGGTAAATTTGTGGTTCGAGGAAGAAGATGGAATGAAGAGGGCGAGAAAAAAGGGTTTGTGGGGTTTTACTGTGTTCTTCGTATAAGGTGATGCGCGACGGTTATGGAGGAGGAGGTGTTTATGTGTGAAACGTGATGTTGCTGAAGATGGAGAAGAGAAATGGTGAGGGTGTGTCGGCGAAAATTGATGAAGAAGATGGGGGTGGTGAGGAGTTTGTGAGGATGCGGTGGTTTGCGAGAGGGGAAGATGAACAATCCCTTCGGGTTTTGGAATGAATTTGGGGGCGGCCGTTTTCGCTGGAAAAGGATGAACAGTAATTTAGGGTTTTTTTCAATGAATTCCTCTCCCTCCCTTATAGTGTCCGATTGTGGGTATCCAAATATTGGGCCCAAGTCTGGACCTTTTTCTTTGTTAATCCTCATCATTCTCACAATTAATTAATAAACTATTAACAAACTAATAACTCTAATACTAATTAGCTTAACCCCTATAATCTAATATTAATAATATATAGAAATAAATTAAAATCTACAAAATACAAAATATTTAATAAAAGGCCATATTAATTGCTATTTTAATATTATTATCAAACAAAACAAATATATATATACAAAAATATTTATTATTATTAGAAATATTTAAAAAAAAAGTTAGGAAATTGGAATGAAAATAATATTCACAAAAACCTTTAGGCCACGTGTCACGCTTTAATTGGTCAAGGAGATAAAGTTTGGAAAACGCCCAATTTCGGATGTACACGTGTCTAAACGGCATGAAATAATAAAATGCAAAAATATTTACAAAAGGGTAGGACAAATTTAGGATATGACAGTCACATGAAGTAATACTGCCAATGATGTTGTCGAACTGTTCCATAGTCACATCTTGTTCAACATACGCTTGTTCTAATATTTTCTGGAGCGCTTCTCTATGAGCCTTAGAGCTCATCAGCAGTTGCAACACAAAAATCTTAGATGGGGTTTGCAGGAGCTGATCTGCAACCTTATACTCACTCCTCTTGATCTCTTTTAAACATTCATCTGAATTGGATAAATCAGATCCACCAGATTGCCCCACAATTGGATCCTTTGAGCCTGTCTGTTCTAATGAGACCTCTTTTTCTTTCGATGGTACATTCGGGTAGACTCGACCACTCCTTGTTACTCTGCTGACATCTGCAATGTTAACTACTGAAGGTATAGTGGGTAAAGGCACTTCCTTTCCATTCTCCAACATCGTAGCATTGTACCTGTAGGGGATAGCCTTACTGGAAGTATAAGGGATAGGTCCAGGCACATTGATTACCAACAGGGTAACAACCGGTTTTCTGCTATTATACACAATTTCGATACACTCCATTTCTTTAAAGTAAGGCTATCGATCTTTGGGAACCAGAAAATCCGATAGACCAACAGAGCAAAGGTGGCTTCCAAGATAAGGACCTCCTTTCTTACAACATGGTAGCGGACTTTTTCAATCAAGAAGTCAGCGGGGAATCCAAGGACTCCTTCCTTGGTGGTTAAGTACGCTTGAACATCTGCCAAGCTGAGATGAGTAGCGTTGGCAATCTCTTGGTGACTGGGTGTGTCTTCTTGGCCGGTGAATATGGGACGGGCCGTTATGGGCATCCTCAGGAAATCAGAATACTCTTCCAGAGTCGGCATCAACTGGTAATCCGAAAAAGTGAAACAATGGTACAACGGATCATAAAATTGAACAAGGGTCTCCAACAGCCCTCCTTTCATCTTGAGCTCGAGAAAACGGAAAACTTCCCCATATTTTGCTGCGAAGGCGTAACGATTCTCAATGAGATCTGCTAGTTCTCTCAAGCTTTCAATGTTTGGGCTCTGGAAAGTGTACTCCAATGCTTCCCTCTTGAAATCCATCATTATAACACCTGAGAAATAAAATTGAGTTTCTTGAAATGAATAAAGAAAGAATGTAATGCAAGATGAGTAGGACTTCATGGGATCCCAACTATTTATAAACATTGTGGTAAGAGAAAACATTTTTATTAATTTTGAAACAGAATACAAATAATTGCTTTTAAAAGTCCCAAATAAAAGCTAGTAAAGACACTAAAGAAGTTTCGAATTCTGCTGCTTGAGTTTCTCTTCTAATTGCGACTTCTCACGGATAAGGTTGTCCACAATTAGTTTCCAAATAGTGTATTGTGGGTCGGAGAAAAATAAATCCTCCATGACTTTCCTCTTCTTGCAGGGGAGTAGCTCTTCATCCTTCAACTGTAGCTGTTTTTGAAGTTCATCTTTCTCCTTTTGAAGTTTAGCCTTTTGTTTCTGACATTCATCATTTTCTGCCACCACTACTTGGTACTTGTTCTTCCATGATTCTAACTCATGTTGCGACTTCTTTAAGGCAACCTCTAACTTCTCGGCTTCAGACATAAAGAGATAAGTGGGCTCTCTCCTTGGAGCTATAGGATCTTGACGGGAATAGGGCATCTTTAGCTTGATTGCCCTCTCTCTGACCCACCGAAGGTAGGGTTCCAAAGACATACAATTAAGCTTCCCAAGGCTTTCTTTCCCTTTCTTGTGCAAGTGGTCCCATGCATCTAAAACCTTGTCTAGGAGTTCTTTGTCTTCCCTAAAGAAAATGTTCTCCACTTGGACACTCTTAGGCGGCTCCTTCAACGGAAATCCCAATTGTCGACGAGCTAAGACTGGATTGTAACTGATCCCTCTATTAAAACTGAGTAATGGTACATTAGCAAAGTCGCCGCAACCATCAATAATTAAGGTTCCATCATATGCTCGGTTGTACCAAATAATGTCTGAGTGAGTCAACGCCATAACCCTTGGAGACCAAAGCCCTCTATCGAGATTCAAAAAAGAAGTAGACCTCGGCAAGTGCGAAATAAACCACTTGTAGAGTAAGGGCACACAACAGGTGATCATTCCTCTACCATAGAAGTTTCGGAGATGTATAGATTGGTAAGCATTACCCAATAGAGTTGGTACTGGATTGTTCTTCAAAAAGATCTTAATTGCGTTGAGGTCGACGAACCCTTCAAAACATGGGAACAAAAACACTCCATAAATAAGTAAGGCAAAGATTGCCTCGAATGAAGTCTTGTTCGTATAATCGGCATAAAACATTGCTTTACTGATTAAGAACTTCGTAGTCAAACCAAAGATACCGCCTTTACTAATCAGATTTCCCTTGACATCGGATACCTTTAGATAAAGGGCCTTAGCAATTTCTCTTTCATCGGGGTCCTTCTCCAAGAAAGGGAGAGGAGACTCTTCTAAGATAGGTAGACCAACCAAAAAGGAGTATTCTTCCAATGTAGGTAGTAGTTGGAAGTCTGAAAACGTAAAACAGTGATATAGCGGATCATAGAACTGCAATAAAGTGGAAAGGAGTCCTTCGTCTACTTGGCGACTCAATAAGGATATCAGCTTCCCATACTTGTTCTTGAACTTCTCTTGGTCTTCAATCAAGGTCACCAACTTCTTTAGGTCATCCAACTTGGGACTTTTAAAAGTGTATTTCAAAGTGTGTCTTCTATTGGGATCCATAATACCCTACAATATTCATAAACAAAAGTGAATCCCATGAAGTCCAATGCAGTATGATGCTTTATGAATGCAACAAACACAAGTAGGCACATAGAAACATAAGGACAAACAAAGGGGACCCTAGGTTTGCAACGAGCATGGAGCAAAGGTATACCCATTCCCAAAGGATTTGGACTAAAGGTTGATTGTACCTGCAGAACAAGGTTCTAATAAAGTTCCCAAAGTCATTAACCCATCTTTCAGATATTATCAACTTCCCAAGTACTCGGGGGTTAATAATATTCTCAAGAGAACTTCTTTTGAGCGTAGTATCGCGTAGCACTATTTCGGGGGTACCCCCTCATAGCCCCGCACTACATCCTAATAAAGGTCAAAGTGGGGTTAAGGTAACTACGGTCCTCAATATCATAGGCTCCAACATCTAATATAGTGCATGTTTTCACGATTAAGGACTCGTTCAACAATACATCTTTCGAGAGGGCCTCAATTGAGCGTGATTTTCAAGTCATCTTGGTCGGGATTCCACCCCCTATAAGCCTCTTTGAACATATCACTATCCTATCTTAAGTTCACTCAAGTCCGGGTGTAGGACTTTGTCTCACCACTCAAGAGTATCAACCCAAGAACACAAACAAATAAGCAAGTAAACAAGTAAGCAAATATAAGCAAATACAAACATAAAGACAACAAGTTAGGGAAACCCACTGAGGAGTCCCCAGTGAAGTCGCCATTTCTGTCGCGGTGAAATTTGGATACCAAACTATTGATTAGTTTGAATCTTTAATTCAATTTACAACCGAACTTTGATTTGTCCAAAGGAAGGGATAAAGATCGAAATTCCCACAATGCAATGCAAATGCAAGCTAGAGAGTTATAGGTTCGGGGGTTGGTTAAACTTAGGGAAGGTGCTAGCATCCTAAGTTTCTGTAGTACTTTACAGAAACCTCTTGTTTTATGTTGTTTATTGCTAAGTGTATCTGCTTAAGGTATAAAAGACCCTAGGGCTTTATTTCTAAGTATACTCGATAAGATGTCGCATCTTATGCCTACGTATCCTTACGGGAGTGGAATCAGAGTATTTTGTAGTTCTCCCAAAAGGGTTGGAGGAGTTCTTTGACTGTGGTCAAAGTTCCTACGGGTTTAGGGTAGTTGATTGATTGATTTTAGGAGAAAAGGTGTGTTATCATTTTAAGAGAGATTTAACTGCCACAAGTTGTAGGAATGTAGTTTTTGCATCATCTTAAGAGAAGGGCTCAAGTACTCGGATAGGGATCGACGAGGTACGCCTTTATCTCTCTTAAGGCAAAGTTCCTACGATATTGACTGTATTGATGTGGGTGGAGATTCTATCTCACTTAAGATGATTTGGCATCTTTCTCTAATGTGTTTGAATATTGAATTGAGTTGTTTAATGTTTGAATATTGTATGTTGAGTTGATTTTGTTTGTTTGTATTGGGTTTATT
Source organism: Lathyrus sativus (assembly GCA_963859935.3). Taxonomy (NCBI): domain Eukaryota; kingdom Viridiplantae; phylum Streptophyta; class Magnoliopsida; order Fabales; family Fabaceae; genus Lathyrus; species Lathyrus sativus. The sequence goes on along the minus strand of OZ012741.1, from coordinate 627,353,082 downwards.
TCTATGTTGTAAGATGAAGGTCCTTCCTATGGGGTAGGATCTATCCTAGAGATCGACTTGAATGGGATCAAGGATCAAATGGGAGAATGATGCAAATGAGATGCACTACACACAAGTGTTGACTTATGTGTAGGTTTTTCCTTTGGACGGATGCGATGCAATAATGTAAATGACGGTAATGTAAATTGCGTGTAGAAAATAAATTGTGGAAGTGAAATTATACACACGTATGAAAGCGCTAAGGTGTAGGTGCATGTGTCGTGAATGTGAATGTGCATAATTAGGTTAAGTCGGGAGATTGATTTAAGCTGTAGGGTTGATTTTAAGATGAGTTGATTTTAGATGAGATTAAATATAATTAAGGTCTAAAGTTGAATAAGACGTTATAACGATTTACTTGTTATTTAGAACTGAGGTGAAATAATATATTTACAAAAATTGACTCTAAAGTGACGAATCAATTATAATAAAAGGAGAGTTTGTTTTTATTATACTCCTAGAAAAAAGTTTTTATCTTAATGAGGTGAAATGGCGATTAGATATAAATTATATAAAAGAGTTTTTATGAATAAACCAAATGTCTAATAAGATGTTATTTTAAAAAAATTAATTAATTTAACACAATAATTTTTTTAGTGAATAAAAGAGAGGTTATTTTTTTTTAAAAGATTAACTAATTGTAATAAAATTTGTTTAGTTATTAATATAAAAAAAAGTTGATTAATTGGATTAACAAGGGAAAAGCTATTAATTAGCATGAAATTTTTTTTAAGAGTTAACTAAATAAATAAAAGGATAACTAATTAATTAAAAGGGTTGAGAGTGGATTAAAAAAACTATTAGTTAAAATAGATTAAAGTAAAGGGTGATTAAAGTGTGATTAAACGCGGTTAGAGGAGGTTAATGATGATTAGGTGAGTGTGTGCGTGGGAGATCATTTCACATGATACACGAACAGAAAGAACAGCAGGAAAAAAAAAAGAAAAATCACGGAGGAACCCTAATCCTCGTTTTCCCTTTCGCCCCCCAAATCACTTCCAAAATCCCTCGATCCTCTCCTCTTTGATCGTCTCCCTCATTACCCCATCATCTTTCCATGGCTTTGGTCTCCTTTAACCTGAAACATAAAAACAAACGATCAATAGGTTCGATGAGTGTTAGGAAAAGTGAGATTTTACCAACGATTAACAACGGCGGTGCCAGACACAACGAGGATGAGTGCTTCGCAGGTTCGAGTTTGCGGCAGCTTGAGATGGAGATAAGCTTCTCTATTTAACTTCTTGAGTTTTTCGGTTCTTACGGTAGCTCTAGGGTTCTTTTTTGTTCGATCCTCTCCTCTTTGATCGTCTCTTTATATAGGCTTCAGTGGAGATTCCTTGATTGAATTCGATTAAAGTCGTTTTTTAATGTCTGATTTGGATTTCCGATTTGGTGATAAACAAAAACTCGAAATCTTTCCTCTTTCGTCCCCAATTCCGTTTAATGCTCGTTAATGAAATCTTAATCTCTGAGTTGTGTTTCAAATCTGTCTATATGTTTATACGTCCAGATTCAATGTTTTTGAGGATTTGGATAGGATCTTTTCGAATCTTTTTCTTTCATATGGGTATATTCTTCGATTGATTTGCTAACTCTGAGTTCGTGAATTGGCAAGTGTGGGTATCAAAGGTTTTAGGCCGAGGGAGAATTAACAGCTCAGAAAAATAACTTGCACTCGATGCGTTGTAACGAGCATGACCTACGCTTGTGGTGAGCTGTAAACCCTTCTGACTTACAGGGTATGTCGTTGATTGTACCTTCAGCTTCAATTCCAAAATGGTGGTCTTTTACATATGTTGTTTTGATTTTTATACAGGGCTTCCATTTTGTTCTGTCTTGGTCAAGTGTCTTCCATCAGGTTGGTGAGTGATAGTGAACTTCAAGGTCTTTGAGCTACCGCCCTTACACTCGTTATCCCACTCGAGTTCTATTGTGCGCTTAGTTTGAGGATGCACTCTAAGAGGTGGTGAAGCATGTCTTACAGGGAGTGAGTTGCTTTGAATTGATGGATACGTGACCGTACTAGCTTCAATTGAGAATTTTGTTTTCTTTAATGTCCAGGTGATCAGCGTGAGACAGCCTGCTGCAGGAGTATTCAGAACTCTCTTGCCATGAGTCAATAGCCATACGTCTCGACCTTGCAGTAATAAGGGCAAGAACGACCATTGTCCGGGAGCATGCAGCAGCGTCTTAAGTTGGAAATTGTGAGAGCACGTCCGTGAGGTACCGTTTACCTTAAACAATCCTGTCGATTTTCTAGCAATACGGACTTGTTTGTCTAGTGGCAACCAATGTTTTCTAACAATAATATTACTTGGGACTGTAGGATTTTGGCATGAGAGCTTGGGTAGTGCGACTGCTATGACCTGTTATGGTGGGAGTATTGAGAAGCTTCGCTCAATTTTACTCGAATTCTTTGGTTCAGGGAGGTAGTCTAGTGTAAGTGATTCTTTCATTGTCTTTGGTACTCGTGATTTAATTCTCATTCCTTGTGCAGCGTGGTTAACGACTCCATAATTACGTAATCAGGGCTTGCTGGGTTTGGGACGTAACGACTACGTGATTTGATTCGTATTAGTTACGTGTCTATCGCCAACTTGACAGTTCCTTCTCAAACAAGTGCGTATGGTTTTCTTGGTAATGTCTAAATCTCTTTGACTTGATCGAATGTAACTCGAGACCTATGTTTTCTTTCCATCACTTCTAGGCTTCCTGTTTTGGTTTCAGTTCAGGTAAAACAACACTCTCTTCTGTCACTTTGTGTGTTAACCTGGGAGGCTTGATGTTTTATGCTGAAGGTCACAACTTCAGGAGTAGGCGTTGGTAGCGACTGACATGGGCTTTACTTTGAACATAACTGGTGAGCCTTTTCTCTTCAATTTGAGCGTACTTTGGTTGGAGGGTTATTATTTTAATTGAATTCTTGTGTTGCTCTGATATCTTAACTTGTTCTAGCCAAGCTTAACATCTCCTCTATTTGGATTGTACAACACGTGGGTGTCGCACACCACTGTCGCTTCCGTGAAAATAAGGTGCCGGCAAAACAGAAGAGTCGCCACCTTTCGTTATTTATCCCTCAGAACGGGAAAGGAAACGATCGGAAAAACCTGACGAAAAGGTATAAGACAAGGTCATCGCAACCGTTGTCTGGGTTCGGGAGTCGGTTACGCAAGGGGAAGGTATTAGCACCCCTCACGTCCGTCGTACTCGACGGGATCCACGCTTGTTGTGTTTACTGGACGAGTTGGTTTATCTATCTACCTATCAAGGTTGGCTTAAAAAGGAAAAGAAAGTGACTCGACAAAGCGTCGCACTTTATGCCTACGTATTCTCATCAGAGAATGAGAAATCAGAGTCAACGTAGTTCGGCTAACTACGGGTTACGGGGAAGGTGGCTCGCCAATACATCAGTATTGTGCCTACGTACTCTCAACAGGTATGAGAGATCAGAGCTTACGTAGTTCGCGATAATACGGATTACGCGAATTCAGATTCATCTGTTTTATCGAGTAGGGTTAAACAACAGTTCCAGCAGTTAGGGACAAAGCCTGTTTGCGGTGGCGTTGAAGTTTAACGACACTCTTTTCTTCAGAAAAGCTTCCTTTGAATTATGGGCCCACGGGGCAAAAAGGTTTGAAGTTTGTTTTCTGTCTTTTACGGAAGAAGTGTTTTTTATTGTGTTGCGATTTCAATCGCACTAAAGACTATGACCTGAGAGTGAATGCGTCGCATGTCACCCAAAGGGTGCCATACTAAACATCTAGACTGTTGAAAAGAAGCTCACCAACAATCCTTTCTCAGATAGCTTAAGGCTCGTAACGTACGAAAGAAATCATTCATGATTATTGTATCTTGAGCTGTTTTGAGATGAGAAGAGAACAGGCTCAACTACGGGGAGACTATCAAGTCCTACTGTTGTCATGCCAAGGATTCATCCTATGGTTGAGGTTTGAAACAGGGAACTCCTAGAAGTTGTCATGCATAGGTTTCAACCTAAAGTTCTATCATCACTTCCTTATCAAAGGAAGTGAGATTCCTAAGGGATCATGGGGTCAATGATAAACAGGAACAGATAAAGCATCAGCTTAACAATAAACAACAAACGACTGTAAAATGCATGCAATGCAAGTGAGGGAGGAAATGTGTGTGGGGCAGCAGCCTCTACAAGCTCATCTCAACCTCAAGCCAGATATGAATAACTGCAATCATACAAAGAAATAAAATGCTACCAAGCAACATATAAGTGACTATAATCATACAGAGGAAAAAATAACATGCTATCGAGCAGACACAAACCACATAGGCAAGGGAGCTAGGCACTACCGAATACCCGCAAGCAAAGCCATACAGTAAAAATACAAGCAGATGGAGCAACTCAACCTCTAGTGCAATCATGCTCCTAGCTTAAAGTCAGTCTAGATATGGACTTATTCTAATGCATCAAGCAAATCAAACAAGGCACATCAGCACAGCAAAGAAAACAGACAAGAAAGAAAGCAGATCAACCCCTCTTCCTCATCCAAGCTTCAGCTCTTCTGTCAGCAACTCAGTCTTCAGACTTAAATCACCCTTCAAGGCTATCATCTTTCATGACAAATATCAATTTGTTTCTCCGGGGTTTCAATCCATCAAACATAAGTATCCACTTGTTCTCTCTTCTTCAAGCTTCAGCTCTTCAGTCAATTCCACCCTCAGGCCTCACTCCTAACTACAAGTATCAACTTGATTCCTTCAGGCTCTCAATGCATCAATGTGAGTGTCAACTCACCCTTTGTTCCTCAAGCCTCAGCTCTATACTTACTCTCAATTGAATCCTCTTCATAAGTGTCAACTTAGTCTTCAAGCTTCAGCTCTCTTTGCTTCACCAGTATCAACTGAGTCTTCTTCTACAAGCTTCAGCTTCTCAAAGTAGTCTTCAATCACATAGAAGTGTCAACTTCATCCTTCAATTCTTCTTCAAGCCTCAGCTCTTCATTTAATCTTCATTGGGTCTTCAAGTACCAACTTGTTCTTCTTTCTCTTCAAGCTTCAGCTGCAATGGCAATGCTCAAGGAATCATCCTCTTCCACACTCTTCAATGAAGTCCTCATCTTCAAACTCAAGCCCAACATCTTTCAAGATACTCAAACCAGAAGACAATTGATTTAACAGAATGAGAGGAAATGATAAACAACTTACTGACAACCAAAGGAAGCCTGTAAAGGTTCATCATTATGAGAGACTGGTTCCCTCAAAGTTCTACTTCCCAGATAAAGACACTCATCCCTCCAAAGGAGGGATGTGAATGTCGTAGAAGGAATTTTAGTCATTGGGAGGAATGGAAGCACAAGATACTTTCCATATTTGTGAAAGAAATCATTCTAATCCTAAGGCTCTCCCTAGGTCTCCTATTTCCTAAATCTTCATCAGACACCTTCAGGCACAAGCAATTCCAAAGCTCCAAGCAACTTCAAGCATCCTCACCTTGTCTTAAACTTGTCTTCAATCTCAACCAAAGGCAAACAAAGCAAAACCCTAATCTAAGGGGACTAAAGAAGTTAATCTAGTTGAGTTAGTAAATTAGGATCACTTAAAACTAGCACCTAAACTAAAATCAAACAAAAATAGGAAACTATCCTATAAATTTCTACAAAAATTCCTAAGGGATCCTAATTCAATTAAGAATGCCTCATACAAAACCCAGGGACTAAATCATCTATTAAGTCCTAAAATCAAATCCTAAACCACAAGGTATCAACCATAAACCCTAAAAATGGAGCTTCTAAAGGTTTCAACCTAAACTACCACCTAGGTTCATCACAAAAATTTGAGAAAAATGCTATAGGAGCATACA
>OZ012741.1:627286422-627346710 GCA_963859935.3 Lathyrus sativus | reverse complement strand
AAGATGCCAAAGAGGCGCTTCAGCAAAATAAATGATGAAGACAAGACCCAATCCGCTGGGGATGAACGGGTATCACAAAGTATTCCAGCAAAATAAATGTCGGGATCCAAGTCAACTCTGTCAGGGAGAGACCAGACATCACAGAATTATCCCAGCAAAATAAATGCTGGGAAAAATTATCCCAGCAAAATAAATGCTGGGAAAAGCTCACAAACTCGGAGTTGCGAACTCTGCTAAGGATGATCATCCTAACGAAAGAATGACGACCTGCTGGGGAGAAGGAAAAAACAGTCCCGCGCGGGGATAATCCTTCTGAACCAAAGACGACTTGGTTACATTCTGCGGGAGTTACCCATGCTGGGGATTGATTGTGTACATACTCATTACTGGGAATGCACCTTCTGTTGGGGATACTCTTTTGGGGAGGACAACCCCACATCCAGTAAAGAGGAGTTCCATATCAACTCTCTCTGGGATAAGACGTGACTTCCATCTGCTAAGAAGTGATACAATCACTAGGTCACAGGACTCTGGATAGGGAAACACAAATTCCCTGACTATTTGCTTCAAAGGTGAGAACCCTGCAAAACACAAACGAGACAGAACAAATCTACACCACAAGACCTATCCCAGTTAGTATCCGTGACATTCGTTCAGTCAATTCGAAGTTTTAGCAATTATTGGCAAGGGCCAGCAAGTTTATGTACATGCAAGTTCATCAAAAACATCGGCGATTTTCACAAACAAAACAGTAAAGAACAATCATCAAGTACTGAATAACTTCACAAACAAAACAGTAAAGAACAAGCATCAAGTACTGAATAACATGCTTTATTGACAACGGGCCTGTAAATAGGCAAAATTTTGTACACTGGATGCAACTCCTGAAAAGAGGAAGTTACGCACAAGCAAAATACAAATACAACGAAAATTTGTATACATGTCGACAACGTGGTACAGACGAACACCATGAACTGATCCTCCTATGACTCGCCTGACTCTGACGCTTTCCCTATACTTGATCTTCGGAAGAGATTGTTTTGGATATACGACCCTCAGGTACTCCCAAACCACTAAGCAACGTAGTATCAAACTCGGACCGCAGTCATTTGCTTTTTCAAATCCCTAACTTTTGCGTGAACCGCCCTGTGCGGGTTTTCAATTCACCGGGATACCCTTTTTTGCCGAAGTTTCCCTTTTCAGGTTTTCAACTTCGCGGGTGTACATTTTTTCAATTTTATCCCTAACTTTTTCCCGAACCTTTTATTCCTTTTTTATGGTTCGCCGAGATGCCCCATTTTTGCCTGGACTCTCTTTTTTTTGTCCAGCGGGTCTCTTTAAGCAAAGTATTTTTTAACGGCGTCCGAGTTCACAGGGGATGTAAAATTCTCACCATCCATGGTGGATAACAATAAAGCTCCTCCAGAGAAAACCTTTCTAACGACATATGGACCTTCATAGTTGGGAGTCCATTTGCCCCTGTGATCTGATTGTGGTGGGAGAATCTTTTTCAGCACAAGATCGCCCGTCTGAAAGCTTTGAGGGCACACCTTCTTATCATAAGCTTTCTTCATCCGACTTTGATACAACCGACCATATGCTAGAGAAGCCAATCTCTTCTCATCCATTAAACTGAGCTGATTTAGTCTATCTTTTACCCATTCCGCCTCATCAAGTTGGACATCACGCAAAACCCTCAAAGAAGGAATCTCAACCTCCAATGGTAGGACTGCCTCCATACCATATACCAGTGAAAAAGGAGTTTCCCCGGTTGATGTGCGTACCATCGTACGATAACCTTGCAAAGCAAAAGGCAACATCTCATGCCAGTCCTTGTAGGTCACAACCATCTTCTGAACGATCTTCTTTATGTTTTTATTGGTCGCTTCAACAGCACAATTCATCTTGGGCCGATAAGGAGAAGAGTTGTGATGTTCAATCTTAAAATTCTGGCACAATTCATTCATCATCTTATTATTCAAATTCGAACCGTTGTCAGTGATAATCCGCTCCGGGATTCCATATCTACAGATAATATCCTTCTTGATAAATCTGGCTACGACCTGCTTGGTAACATTAGCATACGATGTCGCTTCAACCTATTTGGTGAAGTAATCAATAGCTATCAAGATAAAACGATGTCCGTTGGAGGATGTGGGCTCAATCTTGCCGATCACATCAGTTCCCCACATGGAAAAAGGCCAAGGTGATGACATAACATTCAGAGGGCTCGGAGGCACATGAATCTTGTCCGCATAAATCTGGCATTTATGACACTTCTTTGAAAACTTGAAACAATTTGTTTCCATTGTCAGCCAATAATACCCTGCTCGTAATAACTTTCTTGTCATTGCATGTCTGCCGGCATGCATACCAAATGTACCCTCGTGGATCTCTTCCATGAGCAACTTAGCCTCTTTCTCATCCACACACCGCAACAACACCAGGTCATGGTTTCTCTTGTACAAGACACCATCCTGATTCAAATAGAAGTTGCCAACCAATCTCCTAAGAGTGTTCTGATCACGACTGGATGCCCCAGCCAGATACTCTTGGTTCTTCAGGAAATTCTGGATATCAAAATACCACGGTTTGCCATCGGAAGCTTCCTCAATGGTGAATATGAAAGCGGGCCTATCAAGGCAAGAGATAACTATCCTGGGGGCCTCATTCCAGAAGTTAACTTTATACATTGAAGACAACGTCGCGAGAGCGTCTGCCATCTGATTTTCTGCTCGTGGTACATGGTGCAATTCCACCTTGTAAAAGAAAGGTAACAACCTCCTTGAATAATTCATATAAGGTATCGGATTGGGCTGACGAGTCTCCCACTCTCCCTTAATCTGGTTCACAACTAGAGCAGAGTCCCCGTACACATCAAGATTTTTAATTCTCAGATCAATCGCTTCTTCGAGACCCATAATGCATGCTTCATATTCGGCCTCATTGTTGGTAACTGGAAAGGTCAATCTGGAAGTGAATGGGATGTGCGACCCATGGGGAGTAGTAATGATTGCCCCTATTCCACTTCCGTATGAATTAACGGCACCATCAAATATCAATTGCCATTTGGAACCCAACTCTGGACCTTCATCAGGCAACGTCTCTTCACAGTCCTTCATTTTTAAGTACATGATATCCTCGTCAGGAAAATCAAACCTCATCGGCTGGTAATCATCAATTGGCTGCTCAGCCAGGTACTCTGACAGAACGCTACCTTTAATAGCCTTTTGGGAAACATACTGAATATTGTATTCTGTCAGTACCATCTGCCATCGGGCAATCCTTCCGGAAAGTGCTTGCTTTTCAAACACATATTTGATTGGATCCATCTTTGAAATTAACATGGTTGCATGATTTAGCATGTATTGCCTCAAACGTTTGGCAGCCCAGGCTAGTGCACAACACGTCTTTTCGAGCATTGAGTAACGAGACTCACAATCTGTGAACTTTTTACTCAAGTAATAAATCGCATGCTCTTTACGTCCAGTTTCGTCATGTTGACCGAGAACACAACCCATGCTTTTCTCAAGAACCGTCAAATACATAATCAATGGTCTCCCGGCTACTGGGGGTATCAATATTGGAGGTTCCTGTAAATATTCTTTTATTTTTTCAAACGCCTTTTGACAATCTTCATTCCAGGTCACAGCCTGATCTTTTTTCAATAACTTGAATAATGGCTCGCACGTGGCCGTTAGATAAGATATGAACCGAGCAATATAATTCAATCTCCCTAAAAAACCACGAACCTCTTTTTCTGTTTTTGGCGTTGGCATTTCTTGTATTGCCTTTATCTTAGCAGGATCAACCTCAATTCCTTTTTCGATAACAATAAACCCCAATAGCTTACCAGATCTCACCTCGAAGGTGCACTTGTTAGGATTCAGCCTCAGCCTGAATTTCCTAAGCCTCTTGAATAATTTCAGAAGATTGACCAGATTCTCTTCTTCCGTCTGGGATTTGGCAATCATATCATCAACATAGACTTCGATCTCTTTATGCATCATATCATGAAAGAGTGTTGTCATAGCTCGCTGATATGTTGCCCCGACGTTCTTCAAACCAAAGGGCATCACTTTGTAGCAGAACGTTCCCCACGGGGTAATAAAAGTTGTCTTCTCCATATCCTCCAGCGCCATCTTTATCTGATTATAGCCCGAAAAGTCGTCCATGAAGGAAAACACAGAGAATTGAGCGGTGTTGTCGACCAACACATCAATATGAGGAAGCGGAAAGTCATCCTTTGGGCTCGCCCTATTCAAATCTCGATAGTCCACGCACATCCGCACCTTACCATCCTTCTTTGGTACAGGTACTATATTGGCGACCCATGAGGGATAAGTTGTAACAGCCAGAAAACCGGCGTCCCACTGTTTTTGCACTTCCTCTTTAATTTTCATAGCCATATTTGGTCTAGTTCTTCTGAGTTTTTGCTTAACCGGCGGACATTCCTCACGTAATGGCAAACGGTGAACCACCATATCAGTATTCAAACTAGGCATGTCTTCGTAAGACCAAGCAAAGATATTGCTATACTCTCGAAGCATCTCGATCAAACTTTGCTTAATATTGCTTTGCAGTGCAGCCCCTATCCGGATATTTCTGACAACCTCTTCGGACCCCACGTTGATAATTTCAATTTCCTCCTGATGAGGCAGAATGATTCTCTCTTCTTGTTTCAAAAGTCGAGTCAACTCTTCTGATAAGTTATTATCCTCAACAATCTCTTCTTCTGCTTGAAATATCGGGTGCTCGAAGTCGAAGCGAGTCATAGGAAGTTCGTGATCGGTGTCGTCTGAAATATGAATCCTGCAATGAAAATGGTTAAATGCTTCAAATAACGCAAACAAAGCACATAACCATGTTGCCATTTTATTGTTAAAACAAAAACAGGAAAAACAAGGATCACAAAAATTTGCATGAGAAAAAACGCCTTTATTTAATGATTAACCAAAGCACACAATAAGCACGTAGCCCTGAAAATAGAATCACTATGCCCCGGGTAGGACACAGGATTATACAATAATCGAGAAAACAAATCATTACTGTTTTGTAGTCACTTGGACAAGTTCCTGGATAGACCAGTTGCATAGGCTCTGTCCTGGCACGCTGGGCTTAATCCACGAGTCCATATCGCAGTCACTGTCTTCGTCTTTGGCATCGGAAACAACATTAATCGCTTCATAACAGACTCCACCTGGAGTGATCACTACTGACCCTTTGAACTTTGGCATGCCTGATGTGGAAGATGACGACGTCGGGCGATACCCCAACCCAAACTTGTCCATCTTGATAGGAATTTCCAAGACTTAGCCCCATCCTTTGGTTTCTCCAGCCTGAACCACTGCCTGAGCGTCTTTCTATGAAGACATGGACACCTCTGGCCCTTTGCTGGGAACAAGAGACTTGTCCTTGATCTGTAACCCTTCAAAGGCTTGGCATGGTGTCTCATGGATCTCCCCATCCATTTCGACGTACTTGAATGACGAAAGATGACTAACCAGAATGTCCTCTTCTCTGCAAATAGTAACAACATTGTCACCGACCATGTATTTAAGCTTCTAATGCAGTGTGGACGTCACAGCCCCTGCAGAATGTATCCATGGTCGCCCAAGTAAACAGTTGTAAGCTGGATGTATGTCCATGATGTAGAACACAGTGTCAAACACTTCTGGCCCAACCTAGAGTGGCAATGTTATGGACCCAAACACCGACCTTCTGGTCCCATCAAAAGCTCTCACGACCAAGTCACTTGGCGTGCATATGATTCCTCTAATATCTAGCTTCATCATAGCCTTCTTAGGCAACAAGTTCAAAGATGATCCGGTGTCTACAAGAACGTGTTGACATAACAGTACCCCGACATTCCACTGAAATGTGCAAAGCCATATTATGATCCCGACCTCTAGGCATCAAATTAAAGTCAGTAAATCCCAGGCTGTGTCCGACATTCACATGCACCAGTACCCCCTCAAGCTGATTAACAGATACTTCCTGAGGTACAAAAGATGTGTCCAAGATTTTCAACAAGGCATTCCGATGAGCCTCGGAACAAAGCAACAAAGATAGGATTGAAATTTTGGAGAGCGTCTGCTGCAAGTGCTCCACAATCTTATAGTCGCTTTTGCGAATTAACCTCATAAACTCTTCTGTATCCTTGATTGATGTTTCTTTCTCTCTCATCTGGGAAGGTCCTCCTTCATTCACTTTGGCTTTGCCTTTAGCAATCCTCTCAGCCTCGATTTCCGGTGAAGTGAAAATTCTACCACTGCGGGTCATGCCTCCCACTCCAACAAGATTGCCTACTGCCCCTGCCGGCTGGCTATTCACCTTAATCTTTTCCCCATTGCAAAAAGCTTCCAACCCATAATTCCACAAAATGGCTTTCGTACTTTCATAAGGAATGGGCCCTGCTTTCGTTATCGTGATAGTTGGCCGCTTGACGGGTGCTGATATCGTAATAGTCTTTCATGGAATTGTAACTGTTGCGACCTCACCCTGCTTTTCAAATCTTACTTCACCAGGATTCTCAACAGTAGTACGGTCGAATTGTAAAGTTCCCTCATCAATCATGGCCTGAATACCTCTCTTCAAATCAATACAGCCCTCTGGTCGGGTCCAACAATCCAAACAGTACTCATCACATCCAGGGAAGACCCCCCCCCCTTTCAACAATCTGCTTTTAACATAGCTTAAAGGCGTCTTCATATCATTTACGTCCATAACCAAATCCAAATCTTCTTCTGTCAGAATAGCATTCGCTCCATGATTCAGCATTGGTTGCTGTACAATGTTGGGACCATCATGACTGAAGTTAATGACTTTACTATCAATCAAATCTTGGACTTTGTGTTTAAAAGCATGACAACTCTCGACATCATGTCCGGGTGCCCCAGAATGAAATTCACAATGCTTACTAGCATCATACCCATAAGGAAGCGTTCATGTGGGCGGGTCCAACATTCTCTTTTCAACCAGATTCAAACCTAACAGCGTTGGAAGCAGTTCTGCATACGTTGACGGAGGTGCATCAAATACCCTTTTTGGCTTCCCATTCTGAATCCTTCTCTGAGCAGGATTATGCCTTTGTTGTTGCTATTGTTGTTGTGGTTGTTGTCATTGTTGAGGTATAGGAATCGTCACACTAGCAACCTGTTGTTGAATATACTGATTCCTACCTCTACCTCGTCCTCGACCACCATACACTGCGCTGGCGTCTCCTTGTCTTCTACCACCAAAGACCTTTTTTGCACCTCCAGCTGAGGTCGATTCACCAGCTTGAATCTGGCCAATCTTAATGCCATTTTCAATTCGTTCTCCCATGAGTATCATGTCAGAGAAACTACCCATCGAGCAATTGAGCAATTTATCATAATACATCCCAGAGAATGTTCCAACAAAAATATAAATCAATTCCCTTTCAACCATATGTGGGTGTACCCTTGCCGCCAGATCACGCCAATGTTGGGCGTACTCCTTGAAACTCTCCCCGTTCTTCTGAGAAAGACTCTGAAGCTGGACCCTATTTGGCGCAAGGTCACTGTTGTATTGGTAGTGTCTGACGAAAGCATCTGCCAACTCTTTCCAACTTCCGATCTGTGCAGGATCTAGTCCCATGTACCATTCCAGCGATGGTCCCGACAAACTATCCTGGAAAAAATGCATAAGCATCTTCTCATCATCAGAGTAAGCAGACATCCTCCGGTAATATGAATGCACATGAACCCGTGGGCATGTATCCCCTTTATATTTATCGAAAGTAGGAGCTTTGAACTTCAATGGCACCCTCAGCCCAGGAACCAGCCCCATGGTAGCCATGTCCAAACCTGCAGAATTTTGATTGGCTATACCTCTTATCTGTTCTTCCAGCATTTTAATCCTCTGATCATTATCAGTGGGCCCTTCAAAACCCATGCCTTGCCCAGAAAAGGCATCTTCCTGACGATCTCTGTCCCAATACAGACCCTCATTACCGTACCCATCATAAGCAGCATTACGACCATATCCTTGTTGATTAAAGTTAGGACCACGTCCTCTATTACCAAATCCTTGATTAGCCCCGCCTGGTCCGAAACCAGCATTGAAAGGACCCATCCCAGCACCATTAGTATTCACATTGCCAAACCCAGCATTGCCGTAGCCATTATTACCATAACCTTGATTGTTATCGCCAAACCCTCCGTTGCCGAAGCCCTGATTATTAAAGCCATCATTGCCATCCTGATTGCCAAAGCCAAAACCATGATTGTTGTCACCGAAACCAATATTGATACCAACATTCCTGTTGGTTTCCACGTTCCCATTGTCATTATCAGCATTTCCGTTACCAGCGTTACCGTTGCCATTGCCAGTACCAGTCTCACCAACATTTGGTATCACTTCCTCCCTACGAGGGGTCTCAACACGAACAGAGTTATATTTAGTATTACCAGCCGCTCGCGCCAGCAGCGGTTGCACCAGAGCTTGAAGATGTTCCTGGCCCTTGGCCACAGCCTCTATAGCCTGCATGAATTGGGCCAACCTATCTCGGATCTCCTGCATCTCAGCTTGTACCTGATCCATGATCTTCTTACTGTTACTTCTTGTAGCGTACCGATGAGTTCTCTGTTCGTCAATCTTGAAACAACCTGAAAGGTGCAGGAGATAAGATTCGAGCTCAAAAAAGTACCTGCCATGCAATATGAATATGCAGATGCACACATGTAAATATGCAACAAGTTAATTCCCCCCTCCCCCCGATTCTGGTTCTGGAGAAGAAGCCATAACGAAATTGGAGTCCCAAGTAAGCAAGCACAGAATCAGAAAACTCATACATGAACAAATGCCAAGAGGCAGAGTACAAAGGTAAAACCGAATACAACTGAAAAGACCTCGGCCAACAAGCCTGGCGATGGTCAAAATACAAGCACGAATAACATACTACAAGAGAAAAACAAAGATAAATCAGGACGGATGGCGCGTCCGGACATCTCCCAATAGCCTCAACGTCTCCGGATGACCTGGTCTGGAGAGCAATTCCTGTATCAGTAATGCGTGTCGCCTAACAATGGATCTCAGCTTTTTGGCATCCTCTACACAGGCTCCCTGGCCAAAACACTCATCAAGCCTGCATCTCTTGAAGCCAGCCTTCAGTTCACAACCCCTCATTGCTTTGACCATGTCGCTCACTCTAAACTCAGCGTCACGTCTAAGAGATGCCTCTTCAGCAATCTTCGCATCCTTAGCACTGAGTTGCTCCTCTAATCGGGAAATCTGCAGCTTCAACTCATTTTCACGCTCCTTCCGGCTAGTAAGCGTGGCATTCCACAAAAACTCCCATTTGGAAAGTCGAGAATAAGCCTTGTTCAGAAGCTCTTTCTTAGTAGCAAGCACACTACTAACACCATTCAGGGCTACTCCCACCTTCTCTCTCCTGCTGGTCTCTTCAGTCAAATCTGAACCCAACCTATTAATCATCTCAGTCTGCTTCTTCAAAGCGAAGGTTGCCTCATGCTTCTCATGCCGAAGCTGGAAAATCTCTTTTTCTAACTCTTCATTTGCTCTTTGCAACTCTTCCTTTTCAGCCAGCAGCTTGATATACTTCTCAATCTCTACTGAAGTACTTTCCTCAATCACCGAAAGATACAAAGGCTCTACAGCAGGATACGGCATCAAAGACTTTTCAACTCTTCCATGGATCCAGAGCCGATAAGGATTATAAGCTCGACTGTCACTCTTGCCAAGCAATGTCTTTCCTCTTCTGTGAACATTACCCCAAGCATGCCTCAATCTGACCAAAACATCTTCATCTAATAAACCCGTGAGATACAGAGATTCCTGTATCTCGTCCTCAACTGGAGAATCCCTCAAAGCATAGCCAAACTGTCTCACAAGCAGGAAAGGGTTATAGTTAATAAAAACTTTCCGTCCAATCAAAGGAACGTTCGGAAAGCCACTGCAACTATATATAATATCCGTTCCAAGCAGGTTTCGATCAAACCAAACAATATTCTCAACACACAATCCCATCAATCGGGAAGACCAATCTAAAGTACCAGCAGTATCAACAAAAGGTCCCGTTTTAGGAAGATGTCCATGAAACCACCTGTATAGAAGAGGTACACAACAAGAAACATTCTTTCCCCGACGCTTCTCATTCTTATAGTGAATAGAATGATAAACGTCACCCAAGAGAGTAGGCACCATATTCTTCGAGGCAAGAATAAAGAAAGCATCTGAGTCAACAAAATCAGGAAAGTTGGGGAACAATACAAACCCATAAATGCAAACAGCCAGAATAGCATTGAAGACAATCCAACATCCATCCTTCGCACACTGCGTAGCCTTCTCAACCAAGCAAGAAAGATGAAAACCATAAGCTCCATTCAGCTTGACCAAACCTCTGGGGAACTCAGAAGCATCTAAACTGACAATCTCAACAAACTTAGCCAACTCATGCTCAATATCCTCGTGAATAAAAGGCATCTGATCTAACACAGGAACTCCTAGCATATCAGAATACTCCTCCAAAGTAGGGGCCAAGATAAAATCAGGGAACAAGAAGCATCTCAACTAAGGCTCGTAAAACTGCATCAAGGTATACAATCCAGTCATCTCAAACACAAAAGGCCTGCACACCAAACTGAGCAGTTTCCCATAAGACTCTCTAAACTCAGCCCTCACTCTCTGATATGCTAGAGCAACCAACCGTAACAAGGAACTGATATCTGGAGAAGGCATCCTGTAAGCAACTGTTCTCTTCATGGACTCCATGTCTGGCAAGAAGAACACTAGAATTTGAGGGGAAAAACACACCTGCAACATAAATACACGTTAATGAAATGCAAACATGAAAATGCAAATGCATATGCAAACAGGAGATCAAGTGTAGTGCTAAAGAACTGTGTTATGCTATATGTTGCACCCTAAAATTTGCTCAACTTGTTTCACCTGATTTTATGTCTCATAACTTTAGCATTTGTATATTAGGTCATGTACATAATTAATTCATCTGCATAGCATAACAGGGGCAAGCCATCCAACAAGGGACCAAGTGCCATTCTTATCTCTATGAGCATATCAAGAGATTCTTATTCAAATTCAAGCCTATCCAAATTATCAGAAAGAAATTGAAGCCTGAGAAGTTAGTGGACCAAGCGGTGGGTTTCTCTCCTATCTTGAGGATATGTGAGGATCATCAGAGAAGTTGTGAGCTATGAATTGACATCATGGAAGGCCTAGAGGGTCATTTTGAAAGTGAGGCAAGTCATTGATGTGATTACAAGAGCTGCAGTTGAAGACAGTCAACTAGGGTTTCATCTGGGTCAACCCTGGGTTAACCCTAGGTCAAATGCTTGATTGAAGGGCATTAAGGCCTGTTTGAAAGATGTGGGATGCCTCATTTGACATGTGGATATGTATGTGGTGTTGTTCCAAGGAGAAATCAAAAGAAATCAAGAAGAAGAGAAGTTTCTGAATTAGGGTTTCTGTGTAAAATCCCCTGATTTAGGTCAAACTTCCAAGCAAAATAATTCAAAATTAAAGTCTCAAATGGATCCTTGGCCAACATCAAACTTGTATATTATCTCAAGACCTTTAATTTTAGTGGTGGAAGGCATCAAGGGGATTTATAGAACTCAAGTTATGGTTCTTGCAAGTTACAGGTCATCTGAGGACACTGAAATTTGTCTGTGAAAGTTACTTGACTTCCAAGCAACTTTTACCCCACAAGGAATGTTTAAATGGATTTCTGGACAACATGAAAGTTGTTCCTCATGATCTTATCTTTCTAGAAAGGTATAGTATGCCTTCATATGATTTGTAGAACTCTACTTATAATCTTGGCAAGCCAGGGGTATTTTGGGAAAGTGGAATTACAGGTCATTTCAAGCATATGCCCAAAACTCCTATTTCCAAACTTCAAATGAAAAAATGTTCAACATCAAACTTGCTCCAAATGACATTTTGAGTCTAGAAAAGTGGTTGTGGAAATTTGGAAATGCTCATAGCCTAGAATTGCAAAATTGACCAATTATAAAGGGAAAAGTACCTTTTTAAATGACCAAAATTGTGATTTTTTGATACAAAAGCAAAACAAAGCATGACCAACCAATTTGAAGGTAAATTGAATTTTAAGATCATTGGCAATATTAGTTTTTTGGTTTGAGGTCAAGAAATTGGAGTTATCATAAGTTGCTTGTAAGAGAAGATACACTTGCCAAATCAAGCTAGGACCAATGCACAAGGCAAGTAAGCATCCACACACTCTCTAATTGTCATGAAAAGAGAAATTCAAGGGATTTTTAGGGGCTGTAACAAGGCAATGCAAAACTGGTTTTGCAACTTGGCCAATTTCATTTTCTCATGCAATGATATAAACAACTTCTCATGAGATCAATCTAGCAAGTTCTAGAACTTTCCATCATCATCTATATATTCATTCCAACTGATCCAAAGCAGGGTTGAACTTCATTTTGATCAAAAACACATAGTTTCACTTCATCTTGCTTTTTTGCAAATTGCTTCCAATCTTCTCAATTCTTCATCATTTCTTCAAGATTTTGTTCCCATTCTATTCAATAATCATCAGTGATCACATTGCAACCAAGATTTGAGTGGATTGGTGCCTAAATCGTGCTATGCAATTTTCTCTTCTTCAAGTGCAAGAAGAATTGGTTAGGGTGATCCAGGTGGTTTGAGCTCGAATTATTGCAAACAGAAGCAAGAGTATAGTCTATTGATGGATCTTGGAGCATTGTAGGCTTTGAAGTGAAGAGAATCACCATCTGTTTTCAACTTCTTACCAGGTTAGTGTTTCTCACAATTTGGCTCGAATTAGGTAGCATGAGGTAGATTTGTTAGGTTAAACATACTCTAGGTGGTTATATGATCATTCCTGGAGCCTTTAGCAAGATTTGGTGAAGGTTGACATGTGAGCATGAAATCTGTTTTGACATAGAACACAGTGATTAAGTTGTTAGAATCTTATATAATTGGCTAGTCTTAATCAGTATAGCATGAGGATTATTGTTGTGCAAAGATTGGTGAGTTTGGTGATGATCGAAACCTGATGAAATGTTGAGTCCATGATGTTATACCTTTCGGTTTGGACGATAGAGAGGGCTTTAATGCAAACCAACACCACAGTTGTATTCCACGTGAGATTCTAGTCAAGTTTGGTTCTTGTAGCGTGCAATTTTGTGGAAAAACGAGGCCATACGCGTGAGTAGAAGATGGTTGCATGGATGTGTGTTCTGAAACCCTAGGTTGCCCAAGGTAGAAGATGAAATCACTTCCGTTGATTTGAGTGTTGACCAATTGACTTGGAGAAGGATCGAACGACCAGGATTTGAAACAAATTTGGAGGGAATTCTGGGCGTGCAAAACGCCGCGTTTCACTAACGTACCAGCATGGGCTTCATGTGGACATTGCTATCCAAACCCCCTTTCCAAGCCCAATCATGTTTTTAACTATAATTCACTGCTATTCACACCGCTTCTTTTTCTTTTTTTCTTTTCATTTTAAATTGACTTTTCTGAATTCCAACGGGCCAGGCGCGCGTTGCTTTTCGCCCCCCCATATCTGGGCCCATTATGATAACAACTGGATATTAGTACTATTTGCACCCCATGATCATTTTCTCATATCAAATTTTCTCCAAATTTCCTTAATCTTTAAAAATTCATATTAAAATGAAAAATGAGTATTTTTTAATGAGACTTTTTTTCCCACTTTCCATTTTTTGTCAAGAAAAATATAAAATCATAAAATGGTCATTTTACTTCATTTTTATATTTTTTTGCATATTTTTACATTTAATTGTTTTTTTAATTCTTTTAGTTGATGCTACCATTTGTTGAATTTAGTTTAGGAGCTTCCTTTAGGATTTTCACCCCATTCTTTTTAGTATAACTAGATGTGGATATAGGTGCCCCTGGTTTTTATACCACAATTTCTAGGACTTCATTTTAGGTAGTTTAGTTAGAAACTATTAGGCTAGTTAATTAGAGTTTTTGAACATAACATAGGTGAATTGAAACAATTTTCTTTTGGGTTTTTAGACTGAATTAGGACCTGGGACTATAGGGGTATTGAGGGTAAGCATAATAGATCCCTTAGAATAAATATTAGAATTTTCCCCATTGTATTAATATTTTTAGTATATTTTTGTATTTGATTGATTGTATGGTGTGCCCTTGCTAGGGTTATTGTTTGATTGTGTGGGGTATTGGGCTTGCTTGGGGTATGGGATTGAGTTGAAGACTTTGCTGATGAAGCCCCTTGAAGACAAAAGGAGTGAAGATCAATTTCAAGAGTTGATGGAGAGTGTAGCTTGCTTGCAGCTGTTGAAGATTATAGGATCTAGGAGCTAGGTAGAGCTCTAGAATAGGAACTTGATTCACAAACATGGAAGGTCTTGTTTGCCTCCATTCTTTCTCTATGATTCAAAGTCTCTTTTAAATACTCACCTCCTTCCTTTGGAAGGATTAGTGAATGTATTTAAAAGATAGAACTTTTGAGAGAAAACTGTCTGTATCATGTTAACAATCAGTAGGCCACCCTTGGTAGGCAACTGACTGCTTAACATCCACTTCATCTTGCTAATTGCTACTCATCTTAGAGAGTGGGACTTGAAGAAAAGCCATGAAAGATTGAAGATAGAGACCTTGCTTGAAGATGAAGATTGATGCTTGCTTGAAGCTTGTAGATGTTTTGAAGATGACTTGAAGATAGAAGATGATGGAGCTTGCTGTGCAGGGTTGCTGTTTGCTGTTTATAAGTCTTTGATGTATTGTTTGAGTTTCCCTGACTGTATTGTTTGCCAATTAACCTGTTAGGTTGAAGTGAAGTTATTTCACTTTGCCTGTTGTTTTCTAGGTTCGAGGTTGAGTGGGACTCCCTTGCCTCGCTTGTATTGTTGCATTCATGCATATTTTACTGTTTTATTGTATCTGTTGTTTCTGTTTTCGTTTATCCCCTTAGGATCTCTGTTTCTCTCTGCGCAAGAGAGGAACATGATAGACATTAGGTCTTAACCCATGCATGATAACATTAGGTTAGTTTGATTCCCTTTTCAACCATAGGTTAGAGTTCTGTCTCTTCTTTCTCAAAACAAACAGAAAAACACAATAAGATTTCAAATCCAATAAAAGACACTTCTTCCGTAAAAGAATGTGAACCAATCAAACGTCAATTTTTGTCCGCTTGGACCAGTAATCAGAAAAACCCTTTTTCAGAAGGAGATAAAAACAACCAAGACAGACTTGTGTCGTACGTGGCCCGAACTACGTTTGCTCTGATCTTTCATGCTGTATGAAAGTACGTAGGCATAAGATGTGATATCCTAGCAAGCAACTTTCCCCTCCTTTCCCTTAGGTAGGCAAACTACGTTGAATCTGATTTCTCGTTCCAGACAGGAATACGTAGGCATAAAGTGCGATACTTTGCCGAGTCAGTTTATTTTCTTTTAACCCCAGACCTGTAGGGTAGATAGAATAACAATCCGTACCAGAAAACAAGCGTGGATCCCGTCGAGTACGACGGACGTGAGGGGTGCTAATACCTTCCCTTGCGTAACCGACTCCCGAATCCAGGATTTGGTTGCGATGACCATTCCTTTCCCGTCTTTGTGGTAGGTTTACTTCGAGCGTTTCCTTTCCCTTCGATGGGATAAATAACGCACGGTGGCGACTCTTCTGTTTAGCCGGCGCCGATTTTCGCAGTAGCGACACTATACTGCAGCTTGAGAACCAATCAGATCTCCTCCTCAAACCAAACCAACCACAAAAGAACCCTCATAACCAATTCTCACTGATAGAGACAAACGAGGTGTTCTGAGGCCAGAGTTTTCCTGCAAAAAGACCCACCTACCCCTCACAGGTATGTACCTAACTCGCAGACGATGTACGACATCCTATGCGGTCATCAGCGTCACATACTTTCAAGAGCGATGATACGATACCCAGAAGGTGTGGCATCATCATCCCTTGAAGAGGCCTCACTTAGCCGAATCCCAAATGATAGGTCCCCAGAGTCGACAACCCTCAAATCCAACAACCTGTCGAGCCTAAAGGGCCAGGCAAGATGCCATCAAAGAGAATCTCGTCTGAGTGCAGATTTCGTAGCTAGCTGGTGCGAGCAAAGCAAGCAGGCTAACCACTACTTTCTACTTCTAAGTCTATGTGCACTCAAGCCCAGGTCCGGCTTATCTCTCAAACTAACCTTCTACCCACAACATAACAACAATAATATAGTACTGAAAGTAAAGACAGAAATATAAATACATACAAAACCCCAGACGGGAAAACAAGCGCTAGGATTGACTCGTATAGGGAACCGTTGGATTCCCCAGCAGAGTCGCCAGTTGTCGCTACTGTGAAAATCGGCGCCGGCCATGACAGAAGAGTCGCCACCGTGCGTTATTTATCCCAAAAGAGGGAAAGGAAACGCTCAGAGAAAACCTAACGCAAAGAGGGAAAGGAATGGTCATCGCAACCAAATCCTGGATTCGGGAGTCGGTTACGTAAGGGGAAGGTATTAGCACCCCTCACGTCCGTCGTACTCGACGGGATCCACGCTTGTTTTCTATCTAAGGGTGTGTTTATCTATCTACTCTAAAAGGTCTAGTCTAAAAAGAAAATAAAATGACTCGGCAAAGCGTCGCGCTTTATGCCTACGTATTCTCATCAGAGAATGAGAAATCAGAGTCAACGTAGTTCGCCTAACTACGGGTTATGGGGGTAGGTTGCTCGCCGAGATATCGCATCTCGTGCCTACGTACTTTCATACGGCATGAAAGATCAGAGCAAACGTAGTTCGGGCTACGGAAGACACCAGTTTGTCTGACAGTTTTTTATCTCCTTATGAAAGGGTTTTCTAGATTAAGGGTCCAAGAGGACAAAAACAGAGTTTGAATGTTTGTTTGAATTTTTTTTTACGAAAGAACTATTTTTTAGGAGGTTCGCAATCTCCGTCGCACTAGAGACTATGACCCAGGAGTGAATGCTTCGTACGTCACCCAAAGGGTACCACACTAAACATCCAGATTACTGGAGAGACTCCACCAACCCTTTCCCAGATAGCTTAAGGCTCGTAACATACGACTTCAATTAACCTTATTACTGTATTTTTGAATTGTTTTGAGATGAGAAGAGAAAGACACCCTAAGACTATGGTTGAAAGGGAATCTACCTACAGTTATCATGCATGGTTTAGAAACCTAATGTCTGTCATAATTCCCTCTTGCACAGAGGAAATCAGAGATCCTAGGGGAAACAACAAAAGAAAGCAAGCAATAAACAGTAAACAGTAAAATGCATGCTATGCAACAGTACAAGCGAGGCAAGGGAGTCTTGCTCAACCTCAACCTAAGAAAACAACAGGCAAGGGGATAAAAGCTCCACCTCAAACCTAAAGGTAAGCAACACAAGCAAGCAGACAATACAGCAAAAGAAAAAACAGAGAAAGTAGCCCAAGCAGCAGCAACAATCTTCTACAGACAGCAACTTCAACCTTTAACAGGAACTCTTGTCAGCAAAGTTGAATTGACAGCAAAGTTGACAGCAAAAAGTCTTCATCTTCAAGCTAGCTCCAATCTTCAAGCTTCTTCAATTATTCATCTTCAAACTCTAGCAAGCTCCACAAGAAGAGAAATCATCATTGAGATCAAGTTACAATGCTAGGAAACCTGATGAAGACCAAAGGAATTCATCAGAGACCAACATGGAAAGAAAGTGCATCCTCAAAAGTTATACTCATTAAGGCATGCCACTCATCCCTCCAAAGGAGAGATGGATCTTCCTTAAGATGACTTTTCATCATAGGATGAGGATAGAAGCAAACAATGCATTCTACTTTTGAAGAAAAGAAAAGAACTAGTTCTAATGGCTCTTCCTAAAACCTTAATCCTATAAGCTTCTAAAAGGCTCCTAAAAGAGAAAGAAAACTACAAATTAAGCTCCACAACCCAATCCACAACAGCTACAAGATGTATAGCACCTCCTCCAAAAAGGAAACCAAGCTCTTCAAGCTCCAAAGCCACCAACAAGATCAAACAAGGCAAGGCACCAAAGAAGGAACACCAAAGGCAACACCTACTTGTGAAATACATCTAAAAAAAGAAAACTAAGTTGTAAAAATCTAAGAAATTTCCTAAGGGAACACGCATGTTTTAATATTCTAGGGTTCAAATATCAAAGCCTAAATCAACTTCTAGGTCCACTAAATAAATCCTAAGTTGAATTGTGTCAAGATAAACCATAAGATGGGAAAGCTCTAAATATCTCACCTAAAACAAAACCTAAAATTGTTAAAAAAATCTAATAAAAATCCTAAGGGAGCAGGCACATCTAACCTACAACATACTCAAAAATCAAATTGAGAAACCAAACCAAATGATCAAACAAAAATCAACAAAACAGATAGGTAAATATGCAAAATTAAAGAAATAACATAAAAAAGGAAAATGAAAATTAAATTTAAAAATGCATGAAAATGCAATTTATTGATCCCATAAAATCACAAATTGAAAGAGGAGCATGTACATATTTTTAAAATATTTTTCAGATCAAAGATGAAATTATTATGATTTTTGGAATCAATATGCATTTAAAATAATACAAAAATGAAATAAAAGAAATTAAAAACCAGGAAAATGTCATGAGCGTTGGATTGTTTGACAAAGTAATCAGATCCAAGAGCAATGAGCGCGTCCACGCAAGCATCCCAGTCACACGCTGACTGGGATTAATGAAACGCTGCGTGTTTGGTTTTGGAGGCAAATCCTCAGATCAAATGCAAGACACACGATGCGCATAACAAGTCAATCGTCAACAAGATCTGATGGTCATCAGTCATCGTCCCCAATTCAAATGTCAAACGGAGGGTACTCATAGGTGGTGGCCGGAGAAGACCTCCGATCGTCTTCTCCGGCGAGATGGTGGTCTCAGGTAGCCAAAAAACATCAAACCTTATATCAAATTCATCAGAAATTTCACAAGGATCTCCAAAATCTCATCCACTTCCTCTAGATCTAGCTAGGTTTTGAAATTCGAAGGCAAACATAAATGCTACCTCAAGATTGATCATCACTAAACTCAAATCTAAAACCATAGGAATGATCCTCATACTCCATACATTAACCTGATCTATACAATTCAACTTAATTCCTTATGACCAGATCAAATCGTGCTCAAACAGAAATCATAAGCCATCCTAATTTGTCTCTAATTGCTTCAATTTTGTCCAGAAACGATCTATGCTTCAACTATATCCTAACCACATGCTCACTATGATCTACATCTTGCTAGAATTGTGAGAAATTTGAAGATTACATACCTGGTGTAGATTTATGAAAAGAGGTAGCTAGAGCTTGATTCAGCCTTCAAAAACTTCCAGAATCACTCAAGGATGCAAGAGGAAGATGAAGAAACCTTCAATTTGATCTGAATTTGCTTTGAACTCAAAACCCGATCTGCACTTGCTTGCTTGCAAATTCACTTTCTCTCTCTGCTTCTACCATAAAATGAGCACCCAAAATGAGTCTGAAATCATCAAATGACTTATATAGAGTGTGACTATGGGCTTTAGAGGTTCAATTGGAGCCCAATCCAGCAATTTCAATTTTCTGTTTTCTCTTCAAAATTCCCATGTGACAGTCGTGAATTGGCCATGGAACTTGCTCTAGAGGCTTCCTTTTCAATTGCAAAATGCCTTGTGAATGCAATGGGACCAAAAGGAACACTTGAATTGCCTTGGTATGTGATTTGATTATGTTACTTGCTTGTGAAGAAACAACATTGTAACTCATGAAAATCTGCCTCAACTAAAAAATCTACCAATGTCATTGTGTTTGAAATGCTTTTTCTACTCAAAATGAGTATTTACTTGACATGTTTTGGTTACTTAGCCATTAATTTGAATTTTCAACTTTGAATCCTTTTAAAATCTTCTTTTTTAAGCCATTTCAAACCAAATCTTGACATGATCCAAATCAATTCACCATGAGTTCTTGGTTAGCCTAAAAACCACATTTTGAACAAGTTCCATGTTGAACAAAAATCCATTTGACAAGTGCAAGTTGGAAAGTTTGACCTATGATTGAAAATGGCCTATAATCTCACTTTCCCAAAATACCCCTAAATTGTAAACCTCATAACTTGAGTTCTACAAATCATATGGAAGACTTCTAATACAATTTAGAAAGCTAAGATCATGAGGAACAAATTTCATGTTAGCCAAAAGTTCAGGTGAAACATTCTTCTAGGTCAAAAATAGCTTTGAAGTCAGATGACTTTTACAGACAAATTTCAGAGACATCTGAGACCTGTAACTTGTCTGGAACATAACTTGAGTTCTATAGATCCAATGGAGGATTTCTAGTACTCAAGTTAAAGGTATTGAGATTCTATACAAGTTCCACGTTGGCCAAAGATCCATTTGAAACTTGCATCTTGACTTATGTGGTCTTGAAATTAGGCACTAAATAGGGGATTTTACACTGAAACCCTAATTTAGCAACTTCCCACACTCTTGACTCTTCTTGACTTGATCTTGGCACAACACCACAAATGTCTCAAAATATCATTTCATGAACTTCATGACCTAAAAGTAGGCTTTTATACCCTTCAATTGTATAGTTGACCTAGGATTGACCCAGATGAAACCCTTAATTGCGTGCACTTCAACTATGGCTCTTGCATTTGACATAATTACTTGATTGAGTTCTCCCATGGACCTCTAGGCATTCTATGAGCTCCATACACATCCTTCATTTATATTCAAGACTTCACATCCCTCTGATGGTCTTCCATTGATCCTCAAGTTAGGAGAAAATCCATATGCAAGAATCTAAACTCATAAGCACTCAAACAACCTCCTGATGACCTTGATAACTTCTCAAGCTTGAATTAAACCTCTAGCTAGTTTCCTCTTGATAAGAATCACACTTGATCCCCTTCTATATGAATGATATCATGATATGCAAATGATATAACTATGCAAATGTTAATGCAATGAAACATAAACCAAGTAAGAAAAGAGGTTGGGCAAATTTTGGGCTGCCAACAAGTTGTAGTTTCAATATTGTATCTGTGTCAGGTTTATAAAAAAGTATTTTTGACAGAAAAAAATTAATAATTTAGAGAAAAAATTTGTAATAGTTTTCAATTCTTATTTTAAATTGTGTTTTTTGTGTTGTGACAAATTCTTTTAACACTTGTGTTTATTGAGTGGTCATTTTTTTTCCAACAATTCCTTCTAAACTTAGATTGATGCGCCATAATATTGACAGTATTCTCAAACTCGCATGAATGTAATTATGTGACTTTTAATGGGATATGACAAGTATATTTGGATGTAATTTTATATTTTAAAAACAATTATTTGCATTTTATTTGACTCATATTGTGTTACTTCTTCTTTGAATGAATTAAATATTTTAATCGAAACGTGCAACATATTTACCAATAATTTTATGAAATGATAATGTAATGTTGAAGTAAAAACTTCAAGATTAATGTTTATTGTGGGGATGTAGCTCAAATGGTAGAGCGCTCGCTTTGCATGCGAGAGGTACAGGGTTCGATCCCCTGCATCTCCATAAAGGATTGTTGGCACAAGTGTAAATTTGAAAAATGATGTAATTTTTATTAGAATTGTTTTAGAATTTATAACATCGACAAATGAAAGAGATGTAATAAAATTTGAAATTATTCTTACTTACTATTGACTTATTCTTATTCTCATGATGCAAAGAGAGAGAGAGAGAGAGAGAGGAAAAAATAGGGAATGAAATACATAGAATAAATAGAGAGTACAGTTAGAATATAAAAATAGAAATTTCATTCGAAACTAAAAGCAACATTATTTTGAGACGAAAATGTTTAATCAAATGTGACATTTATGTAGGGACTGAGAGAGAGCATAGTCTGAATTATATTTTTATTATATCCTTCACCTCAAATATCTTTTGTTCTAAAATTTAAGGTTAAAAGCACGCAAAGACCTTCTCATTTTTAAATCACATAGTATATCTACCACTACTAGAAACATGATGTGCAAGAGAAAGAATAGTGGAATTCAAAATAAATAACCTCAACAAAAAATTAATTTTCCAAACATTATAAGAAATTCCAAAACAAGTCAGAGGAAGATAAAAAATAAAGAGTACAAAAAGAACTTATTTAAAGAGTACGATTAAACCCATCAACTATTAGGGGATATAACAACTCTCTAAATCACTATACTTCCAAAAATCATTTCAAGAGATACAAATGAGTAACTATAAAATAATCTCCTTTATTCACAAGAGAAAACCTTATTGTCCACCCAAGAGTTTCCTAATCTCTCCATCTCATTGTATTGAATAAAAAAACTCAAGGTGTTTAAGATTTTTTCTTAATTCCCTAAGATACCTTCAAAGACTGCTCAAATTTCTAGAACTAAGAAGAATTTCTACGCTTTCATCTCAACTAAGGATCACCGCATCTTTGCTCTACCTTGCAGTCTTCAATGTCTACCAAAAAAAGGTAAAGGTTACGTTTATTACTTCTGAAGCCCATAAAGATTTAGTAAGAACCTAACAGACGACCCATCAATAAATGAATCCACTAATTAAACTAACCTGACCCAATACTGATGAACCACAGAACTAGGCCAGCTTTTCGAATACCACAAACAACCACATCCTAACTTAGTCATTGTAGCCTCCTATAAGTCACTTTCTGTATGGAACACCTCCAAGGGATAGATCCTTTTCATCGCTATCTATAATCCCATGAGCCACTTCCTCCCCATATTTCTCTACATGATCGTCATCTTTGCTGACATCAAGCTGATGACAATCAACACACTAATGTGATTCATCCGCCTCCTACGACTCCCAAAATATTTCCCTAAGTCTTTTAAGCAATTGTTGATATCTCTAAGATTTCGTACCTCTGCAGCTCTCACGTCTTCCAAATTCTTCAGATCCATATTTCATGCGTTCAGATATCTTCAGTTATCAATAGTCTCGAAGCATGTTTTATTTTTTTCATCACTTGATGTTTTAAGGTATACTTGTAGTTCTTCAAAAAATGTATTTTCAGTTGTAGTTTCAATATTGTATCTGTGTCAGGTTTCTAAAAAAGTATTTTTGACAGAAAAAAAATTAATAATTTAGAGAAAAAATTTGTAATAGTTTTCAATTCTTATTTTAAATTGTGTTTTTTGTGTTGTGACAAATTCTTTTAACACTTGTGTTTATTGAGTGGTCATTTTTTTTCCAACCAATTCCTTCTAAACTTAGATTGATGCGCCATAATATTGACAGTATTCTCAAACTCGCATGAATGTAATTATGTGACTTTTAATGGGATATGACAAGTATATTTGGATGTAATTTTATATTTTAAAAACAATTATTTGCATTTTATTTGACTCATATTGTGTTACTTCTTCTTTGAATGAATTAAATATTTTAATCGAACGTGCAACATATTTACCAATAATTTTATGAAATGATAATGTAATGTTGAAGTAAAAACTTCAAGATTAATGTTTATTGTGGGGATGTAGCTCAAATGGTAGAGCGCTCGCTTTGCATGCGAGAGGTACAGGGTTCGATCCCCTGCATCTCCATAAAGGATTGTTGGTCACAAGTGTAAATTTGAAAATGATGTAAATTTGAAAAGGATTATATTTTTATTATATCCTTCACCTCAAATATCTTTTGTTCTAAAATTTAAAGGTTAAAAGCACGCAAAGACCTTCTCATTTTTAAATCACATAGTATATCTACCACTACTAGAAACATGATGTGCAAGAGAAAGAATAGTGGAATTCAAAATAAATAACCTCAACAAAAAATTAATTTTCCAAACATTATAAGAAATTCCAAAACAAGTCAGAGGAAGATAAAAAATAAAGAGTACAAAAAGAACTTATTTAAAGAGTACGATTAAACCCATCAACTATTAGGGGATATAACAACTCTCTAAATCACTATACTTCCAAAAATCATTTCAAGAGATACAAATGAGTAACTATAAAATAATCTCCTTTATTCACAAGAGAAAACCTTATTGTCCACCCAAGAGTTTCCTAATCTCTCCATCTCATTGTATTGAATAAAAAAACTCAAGGTGTTTAAGATTTTTTCTTAATTCCCTAAGATACCTTCAAAGATTGCTCAAATTTCTAGAACTAAGAAGAATTTCTACGCTTTCATCTCAACTAAGGATCACCGCATCTTTGCTCTACCTTGCAGTCTTCAATGTCTACCAAAAAAAGGTAAAGGTTACGTTTATTACTTCTGAAGCCCATAAAGATATAGTAAGAACCTAACAGACGACCCATCAATAAATGAATCCACTAATTAAACTAACCTGACCCAATACTGATGAACCACAGAACTAGGCCAGCTTTTCGAATACCACAAACAACCACATCCTAACTTAGTCATTGTAGCCTCCTATAAGTCACTTTCTGTATGGAACACCTCCAAGGGATAGATCCTTTTCATCGCTATCTATAATCCCATGAGCCACTTCCTCCCCATATTTCTCTACATGATCGTCATCTTTGCTGACATCAAGCTGATGACAATCAACACACTAATGTGATTCATCCGCCTCCTACGACTCCCAAAATATTTCCCTAAGTCTTTTAAGCAATTGTTGATATCTCTAAGATTTCGTACCTCTGCAGCTCTCACGTCTTCCAAATTCTTCAGATCCATATTTCATGCGTTCAGATATCTTCAGTTATCAATAGTCTCGAAGCATGTTTTATTTTTTTCATCACTTGATGTTTTAAGGTATACTTGTAGTTCTTCAAAAAATGTATTTTCAGTTGTAGTTTCAATATTGTATCTGTGTCAGGTTTCTAAAAAAGTATTTTTGACAGAAAAAAA
Organism: Lathyrus sativus; assembly: GCA_963859935.3. Classification (NCBI taxonomy): domain Eukaryota; kingdom Viridiplantae; phylum Streptophyta; class Magnoliopsida; order Fabales; family Fabaceae; genus Lathyrus; species Lathyrus sativus. Next base: position 627,321,835 of record OZ012741.1, on the reverse strand, counting down.
ATTAATAATTTAGAGAAAAAATTTGTAATAGTTTTCAATTCTTATTTTAAATTGTGTTTTTTGTGTTGTGACAAATTCTTTTAACACTTGTGTTTATTGAGTGGTCATTTTTTTCCAACCAATTCCTTCTAAACTTAGATTGATGCGCCATAATATTGACAGTATTCTCAAACTCGCATGAATGTAATTATGTGACTTTTAATGGGATATGACAAGTATATTTGGATGTAATTTTATTTTTTAAAAACAATTATTTGCATTTTATTTGACTCATATTGTGTTACTTCTTCTTTGAATGAATTAAATATTTTAATCGAACGTGCAACATATTTACCAATAATTTTATGAAATGATAATGTAATGTTGAAGTAAAAACTTCAAGATTAATGTTTATTGTGGGGATGTAGCTCAAATGGTAGAGCGCTCGCTTTGCATGCGAGAGGTACAGGGTTCGATCCCCTGCATCTCCATAAAGGATTGTTGGTCACAATTGTAAATTTGAAAATGATGTAATTTTTATTAGAACTGTTTTAGAATTTATAACATCGACAAATGAAAGAGATGTAATAAAATTTGAAATTATTCTTACTTACTATTGACTTATTCTTATTCTCATGATGCAAAGAGAGAGAGAGAGAGGAAAAAATAGGGAATGAAATACATAGAATAAATTAGAGAGTATAGTTAGAATATAAAAATAGAAATTTCATTCGAAACTAAAAGCAACATTATTTTGAGACGAAAATGTTTAATCAAATGTGACATTTATGTAGGGACTGAGAGAGCATAGTCTGAATTATATTTTTATTATATCCTTCACCTCAAATATCTTTTGTTCTAAAATTTAAAGGTTAAAAGCACGCAAAGACCTTCTCATTTTTAAATCACATAGTATATCTACCACTACTAGAAACATGATGTGCAAGAGAAAGAATAGTGGAATTCAAAATAAATAACCTCAACAAAAAATTAATTTTCCAAACATTATAAGAAATTCCAAAACAAGTCAGAGGAAGATAAAAAATAAAGAGTACAAAAAGAACTTATTTAAAGAGTACGATTAAACCCATCAACTATTAGGGGATATAACAACTCTCTAAATCACTATACTTCCAAAAATCATTTCAAGAGATACAAATGAGTAACTATAAAATAATCTCCTTTATTCACAAGAGAAAACCTTATTGTCCACCCAAGAGTTTCCTAATCTCTCCATCTCATTGTATTGAATAAAAAAACTCAAGGTGTTTAAGATTTTTTCTTAATTCCCTAAGATACCTTCAAAGATTGCTCAAATTTCTAGAACTAAGAAGAATTTCTACGCTTTCATCTCAACTAAGGATCACCGCATCTTTGCTCTACCTTGCAGTCTTCAATGTCTACCAAAAAAAGGTAAAGGTTACGTTTATTACTTCTGAAGCCCATAAAGATATAGTAAGAACCTAACAGACGACCCATCAATAAATGAATCCACTAATTAAACTAACCTGACCCAATACTGATGAACCAAAGAACTAGGCCAGCTTTTCGAATACCACAAACAACCACATCCTAACTTAGTCATTGTAGCCTCCTATAAGTCACTTTCTGTATGGAACACCTCCAAGGGATAGATCCTTTTCATCGCTATCTATAATCCCATGAGCCACTTCCTCCCCATATTTCTCTACATGATCGTCATCTTTGCTGACATCAAGCTGATGACAATCAACACACTAATGTGACTCATCCGCCTCCTACGACTCCCAAAATATTTCCCTAAGTCTTTTAAGCAATTGTTGATATCTCTAAGATTTCGTTCCTCTATAGCTCTCACGTCTTCCAAATTCTTCAGATCCATATTTCATGCGTTCAGATATCTTCAGTTATCAACAGTCTCGAAGCATGTTTTGTTTTTTTCATCACTTGATGTTTTAAGGTATACTTGTAGTTCTTCAAAAAAACGTATTTTCAGTTGTAGTTTCAATATTGTATCTGTGTCAGGTTTATAAAAAATTATTTTTGACAGACAAAAATTTATAATTTAGAGACAAAATTTGTAATAGTTTTCAATTCTTATTTTAAATTGTGGTTTTTGTGTTGTGACAAATTCTTTTAACACTTGTGTTTATTTTGTGGTCAGTTTTTTTTCCAACCAATTCCTTCTAAACTTAGATTGATGCGCCATAATATTGACAGTATTCTCAAACTCGCATGAATGTAATTATGTGACTTTTAATGGGATATGACAAGTATATTTGGATGTAATTTTATTTTTTAAAAACAATTATTTGCATTTTATTTGACTCATATTGTGTTACTTCTTCTTTGAATGAATTAAATATTTTAATCGAACGTGCAACATATTTACCAATAATTTTATGAAATGATAATGTAATGTTGAAGTAAAAACTTCAAGATTAACGTTTATTGTGGGGATGTAGCTCAAATGGTAGAGCGCTCGCTTTGCATGCGAGAGGTACAGGGTTCGATCCCCTGCATCTCTATAAAGGATTGTTGGTCACAAGTGTAAATTCGAAAATGTTGTAATTTTTATTAGAACTGTTTTAGAATTTATAACATCGACAAATGAAAGAGATGTAATAAAATTTGAAATTATTAGAGAGTACGGTTAGAATATCGAAAATGTTTAATCAAATGTGACATTTATGTAGGGACTGAGAGAGCATAGTCTGAATTATATTTTTATTATATCCTTCACCTCAAATATCTTTTGTTCTAAAATTTAAAGGTTAAAAGCACGCAAAGACCTTCTCATTTTTAAATCACATAGTATATCTACCACTACTAGAAACATGATGTGCAAGAGAAAGAATAGTGGAATTCAAAATAAATAACCTCAACAAAAAATTAATTTTCCAAACATTATAAGAAATTCCAAAACAAGTCAGAGGAAGATAAAAAATAAAGAGTACAAAAAGAACTTATTTAAAGAGTACGATTAAACCCATCAACTATTAGGGGATATAACAACTCTCTAAATCACTATACTTCCAAAAATCATTTCAAGAGATACAAATGAGTAACTATAAAATAATCTCCTTTATTCACAAGAGAAAACCTTATTGTCCACCCAAGAGTTTCCTAATCTCTCCATCTCATTGTATTGAATAAAAAAACTCAAGGTGTTTAAGATTTTTTCTTAATTCCCTAAGATACCTTCAAAGATTGCTCAAATTTCTAGAACTAAGAAGAATTTCTACGCTTTCATCTCAACTAAGGATCACCGCATCTTTGCTCTACCTTGCAGTCTTCAATGTCTACCAAAAAAAGGTAAAGGTTACGTTTATTACTTCTGAAGCCCATAAAGATATAGTAAGAACCTAACAGACGACCCATCAATAAATGAATCCACTAATTAAACTAACCTGACCCAATACTGATGAACCAAAGAACTAGGCCAGCTTTTCGAATACCACAAACAACCACATCCTAAGCACGCAAAGACCTTCTCATTTTTAAATCACATAGTATATCTACCACTACTAGAAACATGATGTGCAAGAGAAAGAATAGTGGAATTCAAAATAAATAACCTCAACAAAAAATTAATTTTCCAAACATTATAAGAAATTCCAAAACAAGTCAGAGGAAGATAAAAAATAAAGAGTACAAAAAGAACTTATTTAAAGAGTACGATTAAACCCATCAACTATTAGGGGATATAACAACTCTCTAAATCACTATACTTCCAAAAATCATTTCAAGAGATACAAATGAGTAGCTATAAAATAATCTCCTTTATTCACAAGAGAAAACCTTATTGTCCACCCAAGAGTTTCCTAATCTCTCCATCTCATTGTATTGAATAAAAAAACTCAAGGTGTTTAAGATTTTTTCTTAATTCCCTAAGATACCTTCAAAGATTGCTCAAATTTCTAGAACTAAGAAGAATTTCTACGCTTTCATCTCAACTAAGGATCACCGCATCTTTGCTCTACCTTGCAGTCTTCAATGTCTACCAAAAAAAGGTAAAGGTTACGTTTATTACTTCTGAAGCCCATAAAGATATAGTAAGAACCTAACAGACGACCCATCAATAAATGAATCCACTAATTAAACTAACCTGACCCAATACTGATGAACCAAAGAACTAGGCCAGCTTTTCGAATACCACAAACAACCACATCCTAACTTAGTCATTGTAGCCTCCTATAAGTCACTTTCTGTATGGAACACCTCCAAGGGATAGATCCTTTTCATCGCTATCTATAATCCCATGAGCCACTTCCTCCCCATATTTCTCTACATGATCGTCATCTTTGCTGACATCAAGCTGATGACAATCAACACACTAATGTGATTCATCCGCCTCCTACGACTCCCAAAATATTTCCCTAAGTCTTTTAAGCAATTGTTGATATCTCTAAGATTTCGTTCCTCTGCAGCTCTCACGTCTTCCAAATTCTTCAGATCCATATTTCATGCGTTCAGATATCTTCAGTTATCAACAGTCTCGAAGCATGTTTTGTTTTTTTCATCACTTGATGTTTTAAGGTATACTTGTAGTTCTTCAAAAAAACGTATTTTCAGTTGTAGTTTCAATATTGTATCTGTGTCAGGTTTATAAAAAATTATTTTTGACAGACAAAAATTTATAATTTAGAGACAAAATTTGTAATAGTTTTCAATTCTTATTTTAAATTGTGGTTTTTGTGTTGTGACAAATTCTTTTAACACTTGTGTTTATTTTGTGGTCAGTTTTTTTTCCAACCAATTCCTTCTAAACTTAGATTGATGCGCCATAATATTGACAGTATTCTCAAACTCGCATGAATGTAATTATGTGACTTTTAATGGGATATGACAAGTATATTTGGATGTAATTTTATTTTTTAAAAACAATTATTTGCATTTTATTTGACTCATATTGTGTTACTTCTTCTTTGAATGAATTAAATATTTTAATCGAACGTGCAACATATTTACCAATAATTTTATGAAATGATAATGTAATGTTGAAGTAAAAACTTCAAGATTAACGTTTATTGTGGGGATGTAGCTCAAATGGTAGAGCGCTCGCTTTGCATGCGAGAGGTACAGGGTTCGAGAATTTATAACATCGACAAATGAAAGAGATGTAATAAAATTTGAAATTATTAGAGAGTACGGTTAGAATATCGAAAATGTTTAATCAAATGTGACATTTATGTAGGGACTGAGAGAGCATAGTCTGAATTATATTTTTATTATATCCTTCACCTCAAATATCTTTTGTTCTAAAATTTAAAGGTTAAAAGCACGCAAAGACCTTCTCATTTTTAAATCACATAGTATATCTACCACTACTAGAAACATGATGTGCAAGAGAAAGAATAGTGGAATTCAAAATAAATAACCTCAACAAAAAATTAATTTTCCAAACATTATAAGAAATTCCAAAACAAGTCAGAGGAAGATAAAAAATAAAGAGTACAAAAAGAACTTATTTAAAGAGTACGATTAAACCCATCAACTATTAGGGGATATAACAACTCTCTAAATCACTATACTTCCAAAAATCATTTCAAGAGATACAAATGAGTAACTATAAAATAATCTCCTTTATTCACAAGAGAAAACCTTATTGTCCACCCAAGAGTTTCCTAATCTCTCCATCTCATTGTATTGAATAAAAAAACTCAAGGTGTTTAAGATTTTTTCTTAATTCCCTAAGATACCTTCAAAGATTGCTCAAATTTCTAGAACTAAGAAGAATTTCTACGCTTTCATCTCAACTAAGGATCACCGCATCTTTGCTCTACCTTGCAGTCTTCAATGTCTACCAAAAAAAGGTAAAGGTTACGTTTATTACTTCTGAAGCCCATAAAGATATAGTAAGAACCTAACAGACGACCCATCAATAAATGAATCCACTAATTAAACTAACCTGACCCAATACTGATGAACCACAGAACTAGGCCAGCTTTTCGAATACCACAAACAACCACATCCTAACTTAGTCATTGTAGCCTCCTATAAGTCACTTTCTGTATGGAACACCTCCAAGGGATAGATCCTTTTCATCGCTATCTATAATCCCATGAGCCACTTCCTCCCCATATTTCTCTACATGATCGTCATCTTTGCTGACATCAAGCTGATGACAATCAACACACTAATGTGATTCATCCGCCTCCTACGACTCCCAAAATATTTCCCTAAGTCTTTTAAGCAATTGTTGATATCTCTAAGATTTCGTTCCTCTGCAGCTCTCACGTCTTCCAAATTCTTCAGATCCATATTTCATGCGTTCAGATATCTTCAGTTATCAACAGTCTCGAAGCATGTTTTGTTTTTTTCATCACTTGATGTTTTAAGGTATACTTGTAGTTCTTCAAAAAATGTATTTTCAGTTGTAGTTTCAATATTGTATCTGTGTCAGGTTTCTAAAAAAGTATTTTTGACAGAAAAAAAATTAATAATTTAGAGAAAAAATTTGTAATAGTTTTCAATTCTTATTTTAAATTGTGTTTTTTGTGTTGTGACAAATTCTTTTAACACTTGTGTTTATTGAGTGGTCATTTTTTTTCCAACCAATTCCTTCTAAACTTAGATTGATGCGCCATAATATTGACAGTATTCTCAAACTCGCATGAATGTAATTATGTGACTTTTAATGGGATATGACAAGTATATTTGGATGTAATTTTATTTTTTAAAAACAATTATTTGCATTTTATTTGACTCATATTGTGTTACTTCTTCTTTGAATGAATTAAATATTTTAATCAAACGTGCAACATATTTACCAATAATTTTATGAAATGATAATGTAATGTTGAAGTGAAAACTTCAAGATTAATGTTTATTGTGGGGATGTAGCTCAAATGGTAGAGCGCTCGCTTTGCATGCGAGAGGTACAGGGTTCGATCCCCTGCATCTCCATAAAGGATTGTTGGTCACAATTGTAAATTTGAAACCCCTGCATCTCCATAAAGGATTGTTGGTCACAATTGTAAATTTGAAAATGATGTAATTTTTATTAGAACTGTTTTAGAATTTATAACATCGACAAATGAAAGAGATGTAATAAAATAGTTAGAATATAAAAATAGAAATTTCATTCGAAACTAAAAGCAACATTATTTTGAGACGAAAATGTTTAATCAAATGTGACATTTATGTAGGGACTGAGAGAGCATAGTCTGAATTATATTTTTATTATATCCTTCACCTCAAATATCTTTTGTTCTAAAATTTAAAGGTTAAAAGCACGCAAAGACCTTCTCATTTTTAAATCACATAGTATATCTACCACTACTAGAAACATGATGTGCAAGAGAAAGAATAGTGGAATTCAAAATAAATAACCTCAACAAAAAATTAATTTTCCAAACATTATAAGAAATTCCAAAACAAGTCAGAGGAAGATAAAAAATAAAGAGTACAAAAAGAACTTATTTAAAGAGTACGATTAAACCCATCAACTATTAGGGGATATAACAACTCTCTAAATCACTATACTTCCAAAAATCATTTCAAGAGATACAAATGAGTAGCTATAAAATAATCTCCTTTATTCACAAGAGAAAACCTTATTGTCCACCCAAGAGTTTCCTAATCTCTCCATCTCATTGTATTGAATAAAAAAACTCAAGGTGTTTAAGATTTTTTCTTAATTCCCTAAGATACCTTCAAAGATTGCTCAAATTTCTAGAACTAAGAAGAATTTCTACGCTTTCATCTCAACTAAGGATCACCGCATCTTTTCTCTACCTTGCAGTCTTCAATGTCTACCAAAAAAAGGTAAAGGTTACGTTTATTACTTCTGAAGCCCATAAAGATATAGTAAGAACCTAACAGACGACCCATCAATAAATGAATCCACTAATTAAACTAACCTGACCCAATACTGATGAACCACAGAACTAGGCCAGCTTTTCGAATACCACAAACAACCACATCCTAACTTAGTCATTGTAGCCTCCTAAAAGTCACTTTCTGTATGGAACACCTCCAAGGGATAGATCCTTTTCATCGCTATCTATAATCCCATGAGCCACTTCCTCCCCATATTTCTCTACATGATCGTCATCTTTGCTGACATCAAGCTGATGACAATCAACACACTAATGTGATTCATCCGCCTCCTACGGCTCCCAAAATATTTCCCTAAGTCTTTTAAGCAATTGTTGATATCTCTAAGATTTCGTTCCTCTGCAGCTCTCACGTCTTCCAAATTCTTCAGATCCATATTTCATGCGTTCAGATATCTTCAGTTATCAACAGTCTCGAAGCATGTTTTGTTTTTTTCATCACTTGATGTTTTAAGGTATACTTGTAGTTCTTCAAAAAAACGTATTTTCAGTTGTAGTTTCAATATTGTATCTGTGTCAAGTTTATAAAAAAGTATTTTTGACAGACAAAAATTTATAATTTAGAGACAAAATTTGTAATAGTTTTCAATTCTTATTTTAAATTGTGGTTTTTGTGTTGTGACAAATTCTTTTAACACTTGTGTTTATTGAGTGGTCATTTTTTTTCCAACCAATTCCTTCTAAACTTAGATTGATGCGCCATAATATTGACAGTATTCTCAAACTCGCATGAATGTAATTATGTGACTTTTAATGGGATATGACAAGTATATTTGGATGTAATTTTATTTTTTAAAAACAATTATTTGCATTTTATTTGACTCATATTGTGTTACTTCTTCTTTGAATGAATTAAATATTTTAATCGAACGTGCAACATATTTACCAATAATTTTATGAAATGATAATGTAATGTTGAAGTAAAAACTTCAAGATTAACGTTTATTGTGGGGATGTAGCTCAAATGGTAGAGCGCTCGCTTTGCATGCGAGAGGTGCATCTCCATAAAGGATTGTTGGTCACAAGTGTAAATTTGAAAATGATGTAATTTTTATTAGAACTGTTTTAGCATTTATAACATCGACAAATGAAAGAGATGTAATAAAATTTGAAATTATTCTTACTTACTATTGACTTATTCTTATTCTCATGATGCAAAGAGAGAGAGAGGAAAAAATAGGGAATGAAATACATAGAATAAATTAGAGAGTACAGTTAGAATATAAAAATAGAAATTTCATTCTAAACTAAAAGCAACATTATTTTGAGAAGAAAATGTTTAATCAAATGTGACATTTATGTAGGGACTGAGAGAGCATAGTCTGAATTATATTTTTATTATATCCTTCACCTCAAATATCTTTTGTTCTAAAATTTAAAGGTTAAAAGCACGCAAAGACCTTCTCATTTTTAAATCACATAGTATATCTACCACTACTAGAAACATGATGTGCAAGAGAAAGAATAGTGGAATTCAAAATAAATAACCTCAACAAAAAATTAATTTTCCAAACATTATAAGAAATTCCAAAACAAGTCAGAGGAAGATAAAAAATAAAGAGTACAAAAAGAACTTATTTAAAGAGTACGATTAAACCCATCAACTATTAGGGGATATAACAACTCTCTAAATCACTATACTTCCAAAAATCATTTCAAGAGATACAAATGAGTAACTTTAAAATAATCTCCTTTATTCACAAGAGAAAACCTTATTGTCCACCCAAGAGTTTCCTAATCTCTCCATCTCATTGTATTGAATAAAAAAACTCAAGGTGTTTAAGATTTTTTCTTAATTCCCTAAGATACCTTCAAAGATTGCTCAAATTTCTAGAACTAAGAAGAATTTCTACGCTTTCATCTCAACTAAGGATCACCGCATCTTTGCTCTACCTTGCAGTCTTCAATGTCTACCAAAAAAAGGTAAAGGTTACGTTTATTACTTCTGAAGCCCATAAAGATATAGTAAGAACCTAACAGACGACCCATCAATAAATGAATCCACTAATTAAACTAACCTGACCCAATACTGATGAACCACAGAACTAGGCCAGCTTTTCGAATACCACAAACAACCACATCCTAACTTAGTCATTGTAGCCTCCTATAAGTCACTTTCTGTATGGAACACCTCCAAGGGATAGATCCTTTTCATCGCTATCTATAATCCCATGAGCCACTTCCTCCCCATATTTCTCTACATGATCGTCATCTTTGCTGACATCAAGCTGATGACAATCAACACACTAGTGTGATTCATCCGCCTCCTACGGCTCCCAAAATATTTCCCTAAGTCTTTTAAGCAATTGTTGATATCTCTAAGATTTCGTTCCTCTGCAGCTCTCACGTCTTCCAAATTCTTCAGATCCATATTTCATGCGTTCAGATATCTTCAGTTATCAACAGTCTCGAAGCATGTTTTGTTTTTTCATCACTTGATGTTTTAAGGTATACTTGTAGTTCTTCAAAAAAACGTATTTTCAGTTGTAGTTTCAATATTGTATCTGTGTCAGGTTTATAAAAAAGTATTTTTGACAGACAAAAATTTATAATTTAGAGACAAAATTTGTAATAGTTTTCAATTCTTATTGTAAATTGTGGTTTTTGTGTTGTGACAAATTCTTTTAACACTTGTGTTTATTGAGTGGTCATTTTTTCCCCAACCAATTCCTTCTAAACTTAGATTGATGCGCCATAATATTGACAGTATTCTCAAACTCGCATGAATGTAATTATGTGACTTTTAATGGGATATGACAAGTATATTTGGATGTAATTTTATTTTTTAAAAACAATTATTTGCATTTTATTTGACTCATATTGTGTTACTTCTTCTTTGAATGAATTAAATATTTTAATCGAACGTGCAACATATTTACCAATAATTTTATGAAATGATAATGTAATGTTGAAGTAAAAACTTCAAGATTAATGTTTATTGTGGGGATGTAGCTCAAATGGTAGAGCGCTCGCTTTGCATGCGAGAGGTACAGGGTTCGATCCCCTGCATCTCCATAAAGGATTGTTGGTCACAAGTGTAAATTTGAAAATATTTTTACTTACTATTGACTTATTCTTATTCTTACAAGTGTCTCTAAAATTTATAATTTAGAGACAAAATTTGTAATAGTTTTCAATTCTTATTTTAAATTGTGGTTTTTGTGTTGTGACAAATTCTTTTAACACTTGTGTTTATTTTGTGGTCAGTTTTTTTTCCAACCAATTCCTTCTAAACTTAGATTGATGCGCCATAATATTGACAGTATTCTCAAACTCGCATGAATGTAATTATGTGACTTTTAATGGGATATGACAAGTATATTTGGATGTAATTTTATTTTTTAAAAACAATTATTTGCATTTTATTTGACTCATATTGTGTTAATTCTTCTTTGAATGAATTAAATATTTTAATCGAACGTGCAACATATTTACCAATAATTTTATGAAATGATAATGTAATGTTGAAGTAAAAACTTCAAGATTAATGTTTATTGTGGGGATGTAGCTCAAATGGTAGAGCGCTCGCTTTGCATGCGAGAGGTACAGGGTTCGATCCCCTGCATCTCCATAAAGGATTGTTGGTCACAAGTGTAATTTTTATTAGAACTGTTTTAGAATTTATAACATCGACAAATGAAAGAGATGTAATAAAATTTGAAATTATTAGAGAGTACAGTTAGAATATAAAAATAGAAATTTCATTCTAAACTAAAAGCAACATTATTTTGAGACGAAAATGTTTAATCAAATGTGACATTTATGTAGGGACTGAGAGAGCATAGTCTGAATTATATTTTTATTATATCCTTCACCTCAAATATCTTTTGTTCTAAAATTTAAAGGTTAAAAGCACGCAAAGACCTTCTCATTTTTAAATCACATAGTATATCTACCACTACTAAAAACATGATGTGCAAGAGAAAGAATAGTGGAATTCAAAATAAATAACCTCAACAAAAAATTAATTTTCCAAACATTATAAGAAATTCCAAAACAAGTCAGAGGAAGATAAAAAATAAAGAATACAAAAAGAACTTATTTAAAGAGTACGATTAAACCCATCAACTATTAGGGGATATAACAACTCTCTAAATCACTATACTTCCAAAAATCATTTCAAGAGATACAAATGAGTAACTATAAAATAATCTCCTTTATTCACAAGAGAAAACCTTATTGTCCACCCAAGAGTTTCCTAATCTCTCCATCTCATTGTATTGAATAAAAAAACTCAAGGTGTTTAAGATTTTTTCTTAATTCCCTAAGATACCTTCAAAGATTGCTCAAATTTCTAGAACTAAGAAGAATTTCTACGCTTTCATCTCAACTAAGGATCACCGCATCTTTGCTCTACCTTGCAGTCTTCAATGTCTACCAAAAAAAGGTAAAGGTTACGTTTATTACTTCTGAAGCCCATAAAGATATAGTAAGAACCTAACAGACGACCAATCAATAAAAGAATCCACTAAATAAACTAACCTGACCCAATACTGATGAACCACAGAACTAGGCCAGCTTTTCGAATACCACAAACAACCACATCCTAACTTAGTCATTGTAGCCTCCTATAAGTCACTTTCTGTATGGAACACCTCCAAGGGATAGATCCTTTTCATCGCTATCTATAATCCCATGAGCCACTTCCTCCCCATATTTCTCTACATGATCGTCATCTTTGCTGACATCAAGCTGATGACAATCAACACACTAGTGTGATTCATCCGCCTCCTACGGCTCCCAAAATATTTCCCTAAGTCTTTTAAGCAATTGTTGATATCTCTAAGATTTCGTTCCTCTGCAGCTCTCACGTCTTCCAAATTCTTCAGATCCATATTTCATGCGTTCAGATATCTTCAGTTATCAACAGTCTCGAAGCATGTTTTGTTTTTTCATCACTTGATGTTTTAAGGTATACTTGTAGTTCTTCAAAAAAACGTATTTTCAGTTGTAGTTTCAATATTGTATCTGTGTCAGGTTTATAAAAAAGTATTTTTGACAGACAAAAATTTATAATTTAGAGACAAAATTTGTAATAGTTTTCAATTCTTATTGTAAATTGTGGTTTTTGTGTTGTGACAAATTCTTTTAACACTTGTGTTTATTGAGTGGTCATTTTTTCCCCAACCAATTCCTTCTAAACTTAGATTGATGCGCCATAATATTGACAGTATTCTCAAACTCGCATGAATGTAATTATGTGACTTTTAATGGGATATGACAAGTATATTTGGATGTAATTTTATTTTTTAAAAACAATTATTTGCATTTTATTTGACTCATATTGTGTTACTTCTTCTTTGAATGAATTAAATATTTTAATCGAACGTGCAACATATTTACCAATAATTTTATGAAATGATAATGTAATGTTGAAGTAAAAACTTCAAGATTAATGTTTATTGTGGGGATGTAGCTCAAATGGTAGAGCGCTCGCTTTGCATGCGAGAGGTACAGGGTTCGATCCCCTGCATCTCCATAAAGGATTGTTGGTCACAAGTGTAAATTTGAAAATATTTTTACTTACTATTGACTTATTCTTATTCTTACAAGTGTCTCTAAAATTTATAATTTAGAGACAAAATTTGTAATAGTTTTCAATTCTTATTTTAAATTGTGGTTTTTGTGTTGTGACAAATTCTTTTAACACTTGTGTTTATTTTGTGGTCAGTTTTTTTTTCCAACCAATTCCTTCTAAACTTAGATTGATGCGCCATAATATTGACAGTATTCTCAAACTCGCATGAATGTAATTATGTGACTTTTAATGGGATATGACAAGTATATTTGGATGTAATTTTATTTTTTAAAATCAATTATTTGCATTTTATTTGACTCATATTGTGTTAATTCTTCTTTGAATGAATTAAATATTTTAATCGAACGTGCAACATATTTACCAATAATTTTATGAAATGATAATGTAATGTTGAAGTAAAAACTTCAAGATTAATGTTTATTGTGGGGATGTAGCTCAAATGGTAGAGCGCTCGCTTTGCATGCGAGAGGTACAGGGTTCGATCCCCTGCATCTCCATAAAGGATTGTTGGTCACAAGTGTAATTTTTATTAGAACTGTTTTAGAATTTATAACATCGACAAATGAAAGAGATGTAATAAAATTTGAAATTATTAGAGAGTACAGTTAGAATATAAAAATAGAAATTTCATTCTAAACTAAAAGCAACATTATTTTGAGACGAAAATGTTTAATCAAATGTGACATTTATGTAGGGACTGAGAGAGCATAGTCTGAATTATATTTTTATTATATCCTTCACCTCAAATATCTTTTGTTCTAAAATTTAAAGGTTAAAAGCACGCAAAGACCTTCTCATTTTTAAATCACATAGTATATCTACCACTACTAAAAACATGATGTGCAAGAGAAAGAATAGTGGAATTCAAAATAAATAACCTCAACAAAAAATTAATTTTCCAAACATTATAAGAAATTCCAAAACAAGTCAGAGGAAGATAAAAAATAAAGAATACAAAAAGAACTTATTTAAAGAGTACGATTAAACCCATCAACTATTAGGGGATATAACAACTCTCTAAATCACTATACTTCCAAAAATCATTTCAAGAGATACAAATGAGTAACTATAAAATAATCTCCTTTATTCACAAGAGAAAACCTTATTGTCCACCCAAGAGTTTCCTAATCTCTCCATCTCATTGTATTGAATAAAAAAACTCAAGGTGTTTAAGATTTTTTCTTAATTCCCTAAGATACCTTCAAAGATTGCTCAAATTTCTAGAACTAAGAAGAATTTCTACGCTTTCATCTCAACTAAGGATCACCGCATCTTTGCTCTACCTTGCAGTCTTCAATGTCTACCAAAAAAAGGTAAAGGTTACGTTTATTACTTCTGAAGCCCATAAAGATATAGTAAGAACCTAACAGACGACCAATCAATAAAAGAATCCACTAAATAAACTAACCTGACCCAATACTGATGAACCACAGAACTAGGCCAGCTTTTCGAATACCACAAACAACCACATCCTAACTTAGTCATTGTAGCCTCCTATAAGTCACTTTCTGTATGGAACACCTCCAAGGGATAGATCCTTTTCATCGCTATCTATAATCCCATGAGCCACTTCCTCCCCATATTTCTCTACATGATCGTCATCTTTGCTGACATCAAGCTGATGAAAATCAACACACTAATGTGATTCATCCGCCTCCTACGGCTCCCAAAATATTTCCCTAAGTCTTTTAAGCAATTGTTGATATCTCTAAGATTTCGTTCCTCTGCAGCTCTCACGTCTTCCAAATTCTTCAGATCCATATTTCATGCGTTCAGATATCTTCAGTTATCAACAGTCTCGAAGCATGTTTTGTTTTTTTCATCACTTGATGTTTTAAGGTATACTTGTAGTTCTTCAAAAAAACGTATTTTCAGTTGTAGTTTCAATATTGTATCTGTGTCAGGTTTATAAAAAAGTATTTTTGACAGACAAAAATTTATAATTTAGAGACAAAATTTGTAATAGTTTTCAATTCTTATTTTAAATTGTGGTTTTTGTGTTGTGACAAATTCTTTTTAACACTTGTGTTTATTGAGTGGTCATTTTTTCCCCAACCAATTCCTTCTAAACTTAGATTGATGCGCCATAATATTGACAGTATTCTCAAACTCGCATGAATGTAATTATGTGACTTTTAATGGGATATGACAAGTATATTTGGATGTAATTTTATTTTTTAAAAACAATTATTTGCATTTTATTTGACTCATATTGTGTTACTTCTTCTTTGAATGAATTAAATATTTTAATCGAACGTGCAACATATTTACCAATTTATTATGAAATGATAATGTAATGTTGAAGTAAAAACTTCAAGATTAATGTTTATTGTGGGGATGTAGCTCAAATGGTAGAGCGCTCGCTTTGCATGCGAGAGGTACAGGGTTCGATCCCCTGCATCTCCATAAAGGATTGTTGGTCACAAGTGTAAATTTGAAAATGATGTAATTTTTATTAGAACTGTTTTAGAATTTATAACATCGACAAATGAAAGAGATGTAATAAAATTTGAAATTATTAGAGAGTACAGTTAGAATATAAAAATAGAAATTTCATTCTAAACTAAAAGCAACATTATTTTGAGACGAAAATGTTTAATCAAATGTGACATTTATGTAGGGACTGAGAGAGCATAGTCTGAATTATATTTTTTATTATATCCTTCACCTCAAATATCTTTTGTTCTAAAATTTAAAGGTTTAAAAAGCACGCAAAGACCTTCTCATTTTTAAATCACATAGTATATCTACCACTACTAGAAACATGATGTGCAAGAGAAAGAATAGTGGAATTCAAAATAAATAACCTCAACAAAAAATTAATTTTCCAAACATTATAAGAAATTCCAAAACAAGTCAGAGGAAGATAAAAAATAAAGAGTACAAAAAGAACTTATTTAAAGAGTACGATTAAACCCATCAACTATTAGGGGATATAACAACTCTCTAAATCACTATACTTCCAAAAATCATTTCAAGAGATACAAATGAGTAACTATAAAATAATCTCCTTTATTCACAAGAGAAAACCTTATTGTCCACCCAAGAGTTTCCTAATCTCTCCATCTCATTGTATTGAATAAAAAAACTCAAGGTGTTTAAGATTTTTTCTTAATTCCCTAAGATACCTTCAAAGATTGCTCAAATTTCTAGAACTAAGAAGAATTTCTACGCTTTCATCTCAACTAAGGATCACCGCATCTTTGCTCTACCTTGCAGTCTTCAATGTCTACCAAAAAAAAGGTAAAGGTTACGTTTATTACTTCTGAAGCCCATAAAGATATAGTAAGAACCTAACAGACGACCCCATCAATAAATGAATCCACTAATTAAACTAACCTGACCCAATACTGATGAACCACAGAACTAGGCCAGCTTTTTGAATACCACAAACAACCACATCCTAACTTAGTCATTGTAGCCTCCTATAAGTCACTTTCTGTATGGAACACCTCCAAGGAATAGATCCTTTTCATCACTATCTATAATCCCATGAGCCACTTCCTCCCCATATTTCTCTACATGATCGTCATCTTTGCTGACATCAAGCTGATGACAATCAACACACTAATGTGATTCATCCGCCTCCTACGGCTCCCAAAATATTTCCCTAAGTCTTTTAAGCAATTGTTGATATCTCTAAGATTTCGTTCCTCTGCAGCTCTCACGTCTTCCAAATTCTTCAGATCCATATTTCATGCGTTCAGATATCTTCAGTTATCAACAGTCTCGAAGCATGTTTTATTTTTTTCATCACTTGATGTTTTAAGGTATACTTGTAGTTCTTCAAAAAAACGTATTTTCAGTTGTAGTTTCAATATTGTATCTGTGTTAGGTTTATAAAAAAGTATTTTTGACAGACAAAAATTTATAATTTAGAGACAAAATTTGTAATAGTTTTCAATTCTTATTTTAAATTGTGGTTTTTGTGTTGTGACAAATTCTTTTAACACTTGTGTTTATTGAGTGGTCATTTTTTTTCCAACCAATTCCTTCTAAACTTAGATTGATGCGCCATAATATTGACAGTATTCTCAAACTCGCATGAATGTAATTATGTGACTTTTAATGGGATATGACAAGTATATTTGGATGTAATTTTATTTTTTAAAAACAATTATTTGCATTTTATTTGACTCATATTGTGTTACTTCTTCTTTGAATGAATTAAATATTTTAATTGAACGTGCAACATATTTACCAATAATTTTATGAAATGATAATGTAATGTTGAAGTAAAAACTTCAAGATTAACGTTTATTGTGGGGATGTAGCTCAAATGGTAGAGCGCTCGCTTTGCATGCGAGAGGTACAGGGTTCGATCCCCTGCATCTCCATAAAGGATTGTTGGTCACACGTGTAAATTTGAAAATGATGTAATTTTTATTAGAACTGTTTTTAGAATTTATAACATCGACAAATGAAAGAGATGTAATAAAATTTGAAATTATTCTTACTTACTATTGACTTATTCTTATTCTCATGATGCGAAGAGAGAGAGAGGAAAAAAATAGGGAATGAAATACATAAGAAAATAAAAATTAGAGAGTACAGTTAGAATATAAAAATAGAAATTTCATTCTAAACTAAAAGCAACATTATTTTGAGACGAAAATGTTTAATCAAATGTGACATTTATGTAGGGACTGAGAGAGCATAGTCTGAATTATATTTTTATTATATCCTTCACCTCAAATATCTTTTGTTCTAAAATTTAAAGGTTAAAAGCACGCAAAGACCTTCTCATTTTTAAATCACATAGTATATCTACCACTACTAGAAACATGATGTGCAAGAGAAAGAATAGTGGAATTCAAAATAAATAACCTCAACAAAAAATTAATTTTCCAAACATTATAAGAAATTCCAAAACAAGTCAGAGGAAGATAAAAAATAAAGAGTACAAAAAGAACTTATTTAAAGAGTACGATTAAACCCATCAACTATTAGGGGGATATAACAACTCTCTAAATCACTATACTTCCAAAAATCATTTCAAGAGATACAAATGAGTAACTATAAAATAATCTCCTTTATTCACAAGAGAAAACCTTATTGTCCACCCAAGAGTTTCCTAATCTCTCCATCTCATTGTATTGAATAAAAAAACTCAAGGTGTTTAAGATTTTTTCTTAATTCCCTAAGATACCTTCAAAGATTGCTCAAATTTCTAGAACTAAGAAGAATTTCTACGCTTTCATCTCAACTAAGGATCACCGCATCTTTGCTCTACCTTGCAGTCTTCAATGTCTACCAAAAAAAGGTAAAGGTTACGTTTATTACTTCTGAAGCCCATAAAGATATAGTAAGAACCTAAGAGACGACCCATCAATAAATGAATCCACTAATTAAACTAACCTGACCCAATACTGATGAACCACAGAACTAGGCCAGCTTTTCGAATACCACAAACAACCACATCCTAACTTAGTCATTGTAGCCTCCTATAAGTCACTTTCTGTATGGAACACCTCCAAGGAATAGATCCTTTTCATCGCTATCTATAATCCCATGAGCCACTTCCTCCCCATATTTCTCTACATGATCGTCATCTTTGCTGACATCAAGCTGATGACAATCAACACACTAATGTGATTCATCCGCCTCCTACGGCTCCCAAAATATTTCCCTAAGTCTTTTAAGCAATTGTTGATATCTCTAAGATTTCGTTCCTCTGCAGCTCTCACGTCTTCCAAATTCTTCAGATCCATATTTCATGCGTTCAGATATCTTCAGTTATCAACAGTCTCGAAGCATGTTTTGTTTTTTTCATCACTTGATGTTTTAAGGTATACTTGTAGTTCTTCAAAAAAACGTATTTTCAGTTGTAGTTTCAATATTGTATTTGTGTTAGGTTTATAAAAAAGTATTTTTGACAGACAAAAATTTATAATTTAGAGACAAAATTTGTAATAGTTTTCAATTCTTATTTTAAATTGTGGTTTTTGTGTTGTGACAAATTCTTTTAACACTTGTGTTTATTGAGTGGTCATTTTTTTTCCAACCAATTCCTTCTAAACTTAGATTGATGCGCCATAATATTGACAGTATTCTCAAACTCGCATGAATGTAATTATGTGACTTTTAATGGGATATGACAAGTATATTTGGATGTAATTTTATTTTTTAAAAACAATTATTTGCATTTTATTTGACTCATATTGTGTTACTTCTTCTTTGAATGAATTAAATATTTTAATCGAACGTGCAACATATTTACCAATAATTTTATGAAATGATAATGTAATGTTGAAGTAAAAACTTCAAGATTAACGTTTATTGTGGGGATGTAGCTCAAATGGTAGAGCGCTCGCTTTGCATGCGAGAGGTACAGGGTTCGATCCCCTGCATCTCCATAAAGGATTGTTGGTCACAAGTGTAAATTTGAAAATGATGTAATTTTTATTAGAACTATTTTAGAATTTATAACATCGACAAATGAAAGAGATGTAATAAAATTTGAAATTATTCTTACTTACTATTGACTTATTCTTATTCTCATGATGCAAAGAGAGAGAGAGGAAAAAATAGGGAATGAAATACATAGAATAAATTAGAGAGTACAGTTAGAATATAAAAATAGAAATTTCATTCTAAACTAAAAGCAACATTATTTTGAGACGAAAATGTTTAATCAAATGTGACATTTATGTAGGGACTGAGAGAGCATAGTCTGAATTATATTTTTATTATATCCTTCACCTCAAATATCTTTTGTTCTAAAATTTAAAGGTTAAAAGCACGCAAAGACCTTCTCATTTTTAAATCACATAGTATATCTACCACTACTAGAAACATGATGTGCAAGAGAAAGAATAGTGGAATTCAAAATAAATAACCTCAACAAAAAATTAATTTTCCAAACATTATAAGAAATTCCAAAACAAGTCAGAGGAAGATAAAAAATAAAGAGTACAAAAAGAACTTATTTAAAGAGTACGATTAAACCCATCAACTATTAGGGGATATAACAACTCTCTAAATCACTATACTTCCAAAAATCATTTCAAGAGATACAAATGAGTAACTATAAAATAATCTCCTTTATTCACAAGAGAAAACCTTATTGTCCACCCAAGAGTTTCCTAATCTCTCCATCTCATTGTATTGAATAAAAAAACTCAAGGTGTTTAAGATTTTTTCTTAATTCCCTAAGATACCTTCAAAGATTGCTCAAATTTCTAGAACTAAGAAGAATTTCTACGCTTTCATCTCAACTAAGGATCACCGCATCTTTGCTCTACCTTGCAGTCTTCAATGTCTACCAAAAAAAGGTAAAGGTTACGTTTATTACTTCTGAAGCCCATAAAGATATAGTAAGAACCTAACAGACGACCCATCAATAAATGAATCCACTAATTAAACTAACCTGACCCAATACTGATGAACCACAGAACTAGGCCAGCTTTTCGAATACCACAAACAACCACATCCTAACTTAGTCATTGTAGCCTCCTATAAGTCACTTTCTGTATGGAACACCTCCAAGGAATAGATCCTTTTCATCACTATCTATAATCCCATGAGCCACTTCCTCCCCATATTTCTCTACATGATCGTCATCTTTGCTGACATCAAGCTGATGACAATCAACACACTAATGTGATTCATCCGCCTCCTACGGCTCCCAAAATATTTCCCTAAGTCTTTTAAGCAATTGTTGATATCTCTAAGATTTCGTTCCTCTGCAGCTCTCACGTCTTCCAAATTCTTCAGATCCATATTTCATGCGTTCAGATATCTTCAGTTATCAACAGTCTCGAAGCATGTTTTGTTTTTTTCATCACTTGATGTTTTAAGGTATACTTGTAGTTCTTCAAAAAAACGTATTTTCAGTTGTAGTTTCAATATTGTATTTGTGTTAGGTTTATAAAAAAGTATTTTTGACAGACAAAAATTTATAATTTAGAGACAAAATTTGTAATAGTTTTCAATTCTTATTTTAAATTGTGGTTTTTGTGTTGTGACAAATTCTTTTAACACTTGTGTTTATTGAGTGGTCATTTTTTTTCCAACCAATTCCTTCTAAACTTAGATTGATGCGCCATAATATTGACAGTATTCTCAAACTCGCATGAATGTAATTATGTGACTTTTAATGGGATATGACAAGTATATTTGGATGTAATTTTATTTTTTAAAAACAATTATTTGCATTTTATTTGACTCATATTGTGTTACTTCTTCTTTGAATGAATTAAATATTTTAATCGAACGTGCAACATATTTACCAATAATTTTATGAAATGATAATGTAATGTTGAAGTAAAAACGTCAAGATTAACGTTTATTATGGGGATGTAGCTCAAATGGTAGAGCGCTCGCTTTGCATGCGAGAGGTACAGGTTTCGATCCCCTGCATCTCCATAAAGGATTGTTGGTCACAAGTGTAATTTTTATTAGAACTGTTTTAGAATTTATAACATCGACAAATGAAAGAGATGTAATAAAATTTGAAATTATTAGAGAGTACAGTTAGAATATAAAAATAGAAATTTCATTCTAAACTAAAAGCAACATTATTTTGAGACGAAAATGTTTAATCAAATGTGACATTTATGTAGGGACTGAGAGAGCATAGTCTGAATTATATTTTTATTATATCCTTCACCTCAAATATCTTTTGTTCTAAAATTTAAAGGTTAAAAGCACGCAAAGACCTTCTCATTTTTAAATCACATAGTATATCTACCACTACTAGAAACATGATGTGCAAGAGAAAGAATAGTGGAATTCAAAATAAATAACCTCAACAAAAAATTAATTTTCCAAACATTATAAGAAATTCCAAAACAAGTCAGAGGAAGATAAAAAATAAAGAGTACAAAAAGAACTTATTTAAAGAGTACGATTAAACCCATCAACTATTAGGGGATATAACAACTCTCTAAATCACTATACTTCCAAAAATCATTTCAAGAGATACAAATGAGTAACTATAAAATAATCTCCTTTATTCACAAGAGAAAACCTTATTGTCCACCCAAGAGTTTCCTAATCTCTCCATCTCATTGTATTGAATAAAAAAACTCAAGGTGTTTAAGATTTTTTCTTAATTCCCTAAGATACCTTCAAAGATTGCTCAAATTTCTAGAACTAAGAAGAATTTCTACGCTTTCATCTCAACTAAGGATCACCGCATCTTTGCTCTACCTTGCAGTCTTCAATGTCTACCAAAAAAAGGTAAAGGTTACGTTTATTACTTCTGAAGCCCATAAAGATATAGTAAGAACCTAAGAGACGACCCATCAATAAATGAATCCACTAATTAAACTAACCTGACCCAATACTGATGAACCACAGAACTAGGCCAGCTTTTCGAATACCACAAACAACCACATCCTAACTTAGTCATTGTAGCCTCCTATAAGTCACTTTCTGTATGGAACACCTCCAAGGAATAGATCCTTTTCATCGCTATCTATAATCCCATGAGCCACTTCCTCCCCATATTTCTCTACATGATCGTCATCTTTGCTGACATCAAGCTGATGACAATCAACACACTAATGTGATTCATCCGCCTCCTACGGCTCCCAAAATATTTCCCTAAGTCTTTTAAGCAATTGTTGATATCTCTAAGATTTCGTTCCTCTGCAGCTCTCACGTCTTCCAAATTCTTCAGATCCATATTTCATGCGTTCAGATATCTTCAGTTATCAACAGTCTCGACGCATGTTTTGTTTTTTTCATCACTTGATGTTTTAAGGTATACTTGTAGTTCTTCAAAAAAACGTATTTTCAGTTGTAGTTTCAATATTGTATTTGTGTTAGGTTTATAAAAAAGTATTTTTGACAGACAAAAATTTATAATTTAGAGACAAAATTTGTAATAGTTTTCAATTCTTATTTTAAATTGTGGTTTTTGTGTTGTGACAAATTCTTTTAACACTTGTGTTTATTGAGTGGTCATTTTTTTTCCAACCAATTCCTTCTAAACTTAGATTGATGCGCCATAATATTGACAGTATTCTCAAACTCGCATGAATGTAATTATGTGACTTTTAATGGGATATGACAAGTATATTTGGATGTAATTTTATTTTTTAAAAACAATTATTTGCATTTTATTTGACTCATATTGTGTTACTTCTTCTTTGAATGAATTAAATATTTTAATCGAACGTGCAACATATTTACCAATAATTTTATGAAATGATAATGTAATGTTGAAGTAAAAACGTCAAGATTAACGTTTATTATGGGGATGTAGCTCAAATGGTAGAGCGCTCGCTTTGCATGCGAGAGGTACAGGGTTCGATCCCCTGCATCTCCATAAGTGTAATTTTTATTAGAACTGTTTTAGAATTTATAACATCGACAAATGAAAGAGATGTAATAAAATTTGAAATTATTAGAGAGTACAGTTAGAATATAAAAATAGAAATTTCATTCTAAACTAAAAGCAACATTATTTTGAGACGAAAATGTTTAATCAAATGTGACATTTATGTAGGGACTGAGAGAGCATAGTCTGAATTATACTTTTATTATATCCTTCACCTCAAATATCTTTTGTTCTAAAATTTAAAGGTTAAAAGCACGCAAAGACCTTCTCATTTTTAAATCACATAGTATATCTACCACTACTAGAAACATGATGTGCAAGAGAAAGAATAGTGGAATTCAAAATAAATAACCTCAACAAAAAATTAATTTTCCAAACATTATAAGAAATTCCAAAACAAGTCAGAGGAAGATAAAAAATAAAGAGTACAAAAAGAACTTATTTAAAGAGTACGATTAAACCCATCAACTATTAGGGGATATAACAACTCTCTAAATCACTATACTTCCAAAAATCATTTCAAGAGATACAAATGAGTAACTATAAAATAATCTCCTTTATTCACAAGAGAAAACCTTATTGTCCACCCAAGAGTTTCCTAATCTCTCCATCTCATTGTATTGAATAAAAAAACTCAAGGTGTTTAAGATTTTTTCTTAATTCCCTAAGATACCTTCAAAGATTGCTCAAATTTTTAGAACTAAGAAGAATTTCTACGCTTTCATCTCAACTAAGGATCACCGCATCTTTGCTCTACCTTGCAGTCTTCAATGTCTACCAAAAAAAGGTAAAGGTTACGTTTATTACTTCTGAAGCCCATAAAGATATAGTAAGAACCTAACAGACGACCCATCAATAAATGAATCCACTAATTAAACTAACCTGACCCAATACTGATGAACCACAGAACTAGGCCAGCTTTTCGAATACCACAAACAACCACATCATAACTTAGTCATTGTAGCCTCCTATAAGTCACTTTCTGTATGGAACACCTCCAAGGGATAGATCCTTTTCATCGCTATCTATAATCCCATGAGCCACTTCCTCCCCATATTTCTCTACATGGTCGTCATCTTTGCTGACATCAAGCTGATGACAATCAACACACTAATGTGATTCATCCGCCTCCTACGGCTCCCAAAATATTTCCCTAAGTCTTTTAAGCAATTGTTGATATCTCTAAGATTTCGTTCCTCTGCAGCTCTCACGTCTTCCAAATTCTTCAGATCCATATTTCATGCGTTCAGATATCTTCAGTTATCAACAGTCTCGAAGCATGTTTTGTTTTTTTCATCACTTGATGTTTTAAGGTATACTTGTAGTTCTTCAAAAAAACGTATTTTCAGTTGTAGTTTCAATATTGTATCTGTGTCAGGTTTATAAAAAAGTATTTTTGACAGACAAAAATTTATAATTTAGAGACAAAATTTGTAATAGTTTTCAATTCTTATTTTAAATTGTGGTTTTTGTGTTGTGACAAATTCTTTTAACACTTGTGTTTATTGAGTGGTCATTTTTTTTCCAACCAATTCCTTCTAAACTTAGATTGATGCGCCATAATATTGACAGTATTCTCAAACTCGCATGAATGTAATTATGTGACTTTTAATGGGATATGACAAGTATATTTGGATGTAATTTTATTTTTTAAAAACAATTATTTTCATTTTATTTGACTCATATTGTGTTACTTCTTCTTTGAATGAATTAAATATTTTAATCGAACGTGCAACATATTTACCAATAATTTTATGAAATGATAATGTAATGTTGAAGTAAAAACTTCAAGATTAACGTTTATTGTGGGGATGTAGCTCAAATGGTAGAGCGCTCGCTTTGCATTGGTCACAAGTGTAAATTTGAAATTATTCTTACTTACTATTGACTTATTCTTATTCTCATGATGCAAAGAGAGAGAGAGGAAAAAATAGGGAATGAAATACATAGAATAAATTAGAGAGTACAGTTAGAATATAAAAATAGAAATTTCATTCTAAACTAAAAGCAACATTATTTTGAGACGAAAATGTTTAATCAAATGTGACATTTATGTAGGGACTGAGAGAGCAAAGTCTGAATTATATTTTTATTATATCCTTCACCTCAAATATCTTTTGTTCTAAAATTTAAAGGTTAAAAGCACGCAAAGACCTTCTCGTTTTTAAATCACATAGTATATCTACCACTACTAGAAACATGATGTGCAAGAGAAAGAATAGTGGAATTCAAAATAAATAACCTCAACAAAAAATTAATTTTCCAAACATTATAAGAAATTCCAAAACAAGTCAGAGGAAGATAAAAAATAAAGAGTACAAAAAGAACTTATTTAAAGAGTACGATTAAACCCATCAACTATTAGGGGATATAACAACTCTCTAAATCACTATACTTCCAAAAATCATTTCAAGAGATACAAATGAGTAACTATAAAATAATCTCCTTTATTCACAAGAGAAAACCTTATTGTCCACCCAAGAGTTTCCTAATCTCTCCATCTCATTGTATTGAATAAAAAAACTCAAGGTGTTTAAGATTTTTTCTTAATTCCCTAAGATACCTTCAAAGATTGCTCAAATTTCTAGAACTAAGAAGAATTTCTACGCTTTCATCTCAACTAAGGATCACCGCATCTTTGCTCTACCTTGCAGTCTTCAATGTCTACCAAAAAAAGGTAAAGGTTACGTTTATTACTTCTGAAGCCCATAAAGATATAGTAAGAACCTAACAGACGACCCATCAATAAATGAATCCACTAATTAAACTAACCTGACCCAATACTGATGAACCACAGAACTAGGCCAGCTTTTCGAATACCACAAACAACCACATCCTAACTTAGTCATTGTAGCCTCCTATAAGTCACTTTCTGTATGGAACACCTCCAAGGGATAGATCCTTTTCATCGCTATCTATAATCCCATGAGCCACTTCCTCCCCATATTTCTCTACATGATCGTCATCTTTGCTGACATCAAGCTGATGACAATCAACACACTAATGTGATTCATCTGCCTCCTACGACTCCCAAAATATTTCCCTAAGTCTTTTAAGCAATTGTTGATATCTCTAAGATTTCGTTCCTCTGCAGCTCTCACGTCTTCCAAATTCTTCAGATCCATATTTCATGCGTTCAGATATCTTCAGTTATCAACAGTCTCGAAGCATGTTTTGTTTTTTTCATCACTTGATGTTTTAAGGTATACTTGTAGTTCTTCAAAAAAACGTATTTTCAGTTGTAGTTTCAATATTGTATCTGTGTCAGGTTTATAAAAAATTATTTTTGACAGACAAAAATTTATAATTTAGAGACAAAATTTGTAATAGTTTTCAATTCTTATTTTAAATTGTGGTTTTTGTGTTGTGACAAATTCTTTTAACACTTGTGTTTATTTTGTGGTCAGTTTTTTTTCCAACCAATTCCTTCTAAACTTAGATTGATGCGCCATAATATTGACAGTATTCTCAAACTCGCATGAATGTAATTATGTGACTTTTAATGGGATATGACAAGTATATTTGGATGTAATTTTATTTTTTAAAAACAATTATTTGCATTTTATTTGACTCATATTGTGTTACTTCTTCTTTGAATGAATTAAATATTTTAATCGAACGTGCAACATATTTACCAATAATTTTATGAAATGATAATGTAATGTTGAAGTAAAAACTTCAAGATTAATGTTTATTGTGGGGATGTAGCTCAAATGGTAGAGTGCTCGCTTTGCATGTGAGAGGTACAGGGTTCGATCCCCTGCATCTCCATAAAGGATTGTTGGTCACAAGTGTAAATTTGAAAATGATGTAATTTTCTTACTTACTATTGACTTATTCTTATTCTCATGATGCAAAGAGAGAGAGAGAGGAAAAAATAGGGAATGAAATACATAGAATAAATTAGAGAGTACAGTTAGAATATAAAAATAGAAATTTCATTCTAAACTAAAAGCAACATTATTTTGAGACGAAAATGTTTAATCAAATGTGACATTTATGTAGGGACTGAGAGAGCATAGTCTGAATTATATTTTTATTATATCCTTCACCTCAAATATCTTTTGTTCTAAAATTTAAAGGTTAAAAGCACGCAAAGACCTTCTCATTTTTAAATCACATAGTATATCTACCACTACTAAAAACATGATGTGCAAGAGAAAGAATAGTGGAATTCAAAATAAATAACCTCAACAAAAAATTAATTTTCCAAACATTATAAGAAATTCCAAAACAAGTCAGAGGAAGATAAAAAATAAAGAGTACAAAAAGAACTTATTTAAAGAGTACGATTAAACCCATCAACTATTAGGGGATATAACAACTCTCTAAATCACTATACTTCCAAAAATCATTTCAAGAGATACAAATGAGTAACTATAAAATAATCTCCTTTATTCACAAGAGAAAACCTTATTGTCCACCCAAGAGTTTCCTAATCTCTCCATCTCATTGTATTGAATAAAAAAACTCAAGGTGTTTAAGATTTTTTCTTAATTCCCTAAGATACCTTCAAAGATTGCTCAAATTTCTAGAACTAAGAAGAATTTCTACGCTTTCATCTCAACTAAGGATCACCGCATCTTTGCTCTACCTTGCAGTCTTCAATGTCTACCAAAAAAGGTAAAGGTTACGTTTATTACTTCTGAAGCCCATAAAGATATAATAAGAACCTAACAGACGACCCATCAATAAATGAATCCACTAATTAAACTAACCTGACCCAATACTGATGAACCACAGAACTAGGCCAGCTTTTCGAATACCACAAACAACCACATCCTAACTTAGTCATTGTAGCCTCCTATAAGTCACTTTCTGGAAGGAACACCTCCAAGGGATAGATCCTTTTCATCGCTATCTATAATCCCATGAGCCACTTCCTCCCCATATTTCTCTACATGATCGTCATCTTTGCTGACATCAAGCTGATGAAAATCAACACACTAATGTGATTCATCCGCCTCATACGGCTCCCAAAATATTTCCCTAAGTCTTTTAAGCAATTGTTGATATCTCTAAGATTTCGTTCCTCTGCAGCTCTCACGTCTTCCAAATTCTTCAGATCCATATTTCATGCGTTCAGATATCTTCAGTTATCAACAGTCTCGAAGCATGTTTTGTTTTTTTCATCACTTGATGTTTTAAGGTATACTTGTAGTTCTTCAAAAAAACGTATTTTCAGTTGTAGTTTCAATATTGTATCTGTGTCAGGTTTATAAAAAAGTATTTTTGACAGACAAAAATTTATAATTTAGAGACAAAATTTGTAATAGTTTTCAATTCTTATTTTAAATTGTGGTTTTTGTGTTGTGACAAATTCTTTTAACACTTGTGTTTATTGAGTGGTCATTTTTTCCCCAACCAATTCCTTCTAAACTTAGATTGATGCGCCATAATATTGACAGTATTCTCAAACTCGCATGAATGTAATTATGTGACTTTTAATGGGATATGACAAGTATATTTGGATGTAATTTTATTTTTTAAAAACAATTATTTGCATTTTATTTGACTCATATTGTGTTACTTCTTCTTTGAATGAATTAAATATTTTAATCGAACGTGCAACATATTTACCAATAATTTTATGAAATGATAATGTAATGTTGAAGTAAAAACTTCAAGATTAATCTTTATTGTGGGGATGTAGCTCAAATGGTAGAGCGCTCGCTTTGCATGCGAGAGGTACAGGGTTCGATCCCCTGCATCTCCATAAAGGATTGTTGGTCACAAGTGTAAATTTGAAAATGATGTAATTTTTATTAGAACTGTTTTAGAATTTATAACATCGACAAATGAAAGAGATGTAATAAAATTTGAAATTATTAGAGAGTACAGTTAGAATATAAAAATAGAAATTTCATTCTAAACTAAAAGCAACATTATTTTGAGACGAAAATGTTTAATCAAATGTGACATTTATGTAGGGACTGAGAGAGCATAGTCTGAATTATATTTTTATTATATCCTTCACCTCAAATATCTTTTGTTCTAAAATTTAAAGGTTAAAAGCACGCAAAGACCTTCTCATTTTTAAATCACATAGTATATCTACCACTACTAGAAACATGATGTGCAAGAGAAAGAATAGTGGAATTCAAAATAAATAACCTCAACAAAAAATTAATTTTCCAAACATTATAAGAAATTCCAAAACAAGTCAGAGGAAGATAAAAAATAAAGAGTACAAAAAGAACTTATTTAAAGAGTACGATTAAACCCATCAACTATTAGGGGATATAACAACTCTCTAAATCACTATACTTCCAAAAATGATTTCAAGAGATACAAATGAGTAACTATAAAATAATCTCCTTTATTCACAAGAGAAAACCTTATTGTCCACCCAAGAGTTTCCTAATCTCTCCATCTCATTGTATTGAATAAAAAAACTCAAGGTGTTTAAGATTTTTTCTTAATTCCCTAAGATACCTTCAAAGATTGCTCAAATTTCTAGAACTAAGAAGAATTTCTACGCTTTCATCTCAACTAAGGATCACCGCATCTTTGCTCTACCTTGCAGTCTTCAATGTCTACCAAAAAAAGGTAAAGGTTACGTTTATTACTTCTGAAGCCCATAAAGATATAGTAAGAACCTAACAGACGACCCATCAATAAATGAATCCACTAATTAAACTAACCTGACCCAATACTGATGAACCACAGAACTAGGCCAGCTTTTCGAATACCACAAACAACCACATCCTAACTTAGTCATTGTAGCCTCCTATAAGTCACTTTCTGTATGGAACACCTCCAAGGAATAGATCCTTTTCATCACTATCTATAATCCCATGAGCCACTTCCTCCCCATATTTCTCTACATGATCGTCATCTTTGCTGACATCAAGCTGATGACAATCAACACACTAATGTGATTCATCCGCCTCCTACGGCTCCCAAAATATTTCCCTAAGTCTTTTAAGCAATTGTTGATATCTCTAAGATTTCGTTCCTCTGCAGCTCTCACGTCTTCCAAATTCTTCAGATCCATATTTCATGCGTTCAGATATCTTCAGTTATCAACAGTCTCGAAGCATGTTTTGATTTTTTCATCACTTGATGTTTTAAGGTATACTTGTAGTTCTTCAAAAAACGTATTTTCAGTTGTAGTTTCAA
This sequence comes from Lathyrus sativus, assembly GCA_963859935.3. Taxonomy (NCBI): domain Eukaryota; kingdom Viridiplantae; phylum Streptophyta; class Magnoliopsida; order Fabales; family Fabaceae; genus Lathyrus; species Lathyrus sativus. The sequence continues at coordinate 627,291,087 of OZ012741.1, read as the reverse complement.
TATTGTATTTGTGTTAGGTTTATAAAAAAGTATTTTTGACAGACAAAAATTTATAATTTAGAGACAAAATTTGTAATAGTTTTCAATTCTTATTTTAAATTGTGGTTTTTGTGTTGTGACAAATTCTTTTAACACTTGTGTTTATTGAGTGGTCATTTTTTTTCCAACCAATTCCTTCTAAACTTAGATTGATGCGCCATAATATTGACAGTATTCTCAAACTCGCATGAATGTAATTATGTGACTTTTAATGGGATATGACAAGTATATTTGGATGTAATTTTATTTTTAAAAACAATTATTTGCATTTTATTTGACTCATATTGTGTTACTTCTTCTTTGAATGAATTAAATATTTTAATCGAACGTGCAACATATTTACCAATAATTTTATGAAATGATAATGTAATGTTGAAGTAAAAACTTCAAGATTAACGTTTATTATGGGGATGTAGCTCAAATGGTAGAGCGCTCGCTTTGCATGCGAGAGGTACAGGGTTCGATCCCCTGCATCTCCATAAAGGATTGTTGGTCACAAGTGTAATTTTTATTAGAACTGTTTTAGAATTTATAACATCGACAAATGAAAGAGATGTAATAAAATTTGAAATTATTAGAGAGTACAGTTAGAATATAAAAATAGAAATTTCATTCTAAACTAAAAGCAACATTATTTTGAGACGAAAATGTTTAATCAAATGTGACATTTATGTAGGGACTGAGAGAGCATAGTCTGAATTATATTTTTATTATATCCTTCACCTCAAATATCTTTTGTTCTAAAATTTAAAGGTTAAAAGCACGCAAAGACCTTCTCATTTTTAAATCACATAGTATATCTACCACTACTAGAAACATGATGTGTAAGAGAAAGAATAGTGGAATTCAAAATAAATAACCTCAACAAAAAATTAATTTTCCAAACATTATAAGAAATTCCAAAACAAGTCAGAGGAAGATAAAAAATAAAGAGTACAAAAAGAACTTATTTAAAGAGTACGATTAAACCCATCAACTATTAGGGGATATAACAACTCTCTAAATCACTATACTTCCAAAAATCATTTCAAGAGATACAAATGAGTAACTATAAAATAATCTCCTTTATTCACAAGAGAAAACCTTATTGTCCACCCAAGAGTTTCCTAATCTCTCCATCTCATTGTATTGAATAAAAAAACTCAAGGTGTTTAAGATTTTTTCTTAATTCCCTAAGATACCTTCAAAGATTGCTCAAATTTCTAGAACTAAGAAGAATTTCTACGCTTTCATCTCAACTAAGGATCACCGCATCTTTGCTCTACCTTGCAGTCTTCAATGTCTACCAAAAAAAGGTAAAGGTTACGTTTATTACTTCTGAAGCCCATAAAGATATAGTAAGAACCTAACAGACGACCCATCAATAAATGAATCCACTAATTAAACTAACCTGACCCAATACTGATGAACCACAGAACTAGGCCAGCTTTTCGAATACCACAAACAACCACATCCTAACTTAGTCATTGTAGCCTCCTATAAGTCACTTTCTGTATGGAACACCTCCAAGGGATAAATCCTTTTCATCACTATCTATAATCCCATGAGCCACTTCCTCCCCATATTTCTGTACATGATCGTCATCTTTGCTGACATCAAGCTGATGACAATCAACACACTAATGTGATTCATCCGCCTCCTACGGCTCCCAAAATATTTCCCTAAGTCTTTTAAGCAATTGTTGATATCTCTAAGATTTCGTTCCTCTGCAGCTCTCACGTCTTCCAAATTCTTCAGATCCATATTTCATGCGTTCAGATATCTTCAGTTATCAACAGTCTCGAAGCATGTTTTGTTTTTTTCATCACTTGATGTTTTAAGGTAAACTTGTAGTTCTTCAAAAAAACGTATTTTCAGTTGTAGTTTCAATATTGTATCTGTGTCAAGTTTATAAAAAAGTATTTTTGACAGACAAAAATTTATAATTTAGAGACAAAATTTGTAATAGTTTTCAATTCTTATTTTAAATTGTGGTTTTTGTGTTGTGACAAATTCTTTTAACACTTGTGTTTATTGTGTGGTCATTTTTTTTCCAACCAATTCCTTCTAAACTTAGATTGATGCGCCATAATATTGACAGTATTCTCAAACTCGCATGAATGTAATTATGTGACTTTTAATGGGATATGACAAGTATATTTGGATGCAATTTTATTTTTTAAAAACAATTATTTGCATTTTATTTGACTCATATTGTGTTACTTCTTCTTTGAATGAATTAAATATTTTAATCAAACGTGCAACATATTTACCAATAATTTTATGAAATGATAATGTAATGTTGAAGTAAAAACTTCAAGATTAATGTTTATTGTGGGGATGTAGCTCAAATGGCAGAGCGCTCGCTTTGCATGCGAGAGGTACAGGGTTCGATCCCCTGCATCTCCATAAAGGATTGTTGGTCACAAGTTTAAATTTGAAAATGATCTAATTTAGAGAGGAAAAAATAGGGAATGAAATACATAGAATAAATTAGAGAGTACAGTTAGAATATAAAAATAGAAATTTCATTCTAAACTAAAAGCAAAATGTGACATTTATGTAGGGACTGAGAGAGCATAGTCTGAATTATATTTTTATTATATCCTTCACCTCAAATATCTTTTGTTCTAAAATTTAAAGGTTAAAAGCACGCAAAGACCTTCTCATTTTTAAATCACATAGTATATCTACCACTACTAGAAACATGATGTGCAAGAGAAAGAATAGTGGAATTCAAAATAAATAACCTCAACAAAAAATTAATTTTCCAAACATTATAAGAAATTCCAAAACAAGTCAGAGGAAGATAAAAAATAAAGAGTACAAAAAGAACTTATTTAAAGAGTACGATTAAACCCATCAACTATTAGGGGATATAACAACTCTCTAAATCACTATACTTCCAAAAATCATTTCAAGAGATACAAATGAGTAACTATAAAATAATCTCCTTTATTCACAAGAGAAAACCTTATTGTCCACCCAAGAGTTTCCTAATCTCTCCATCTCATTGTATTGAATAAAAAAACTCAAGGTGTTTAAGATTTTTTCTTAATTCCCTAAGATACCTTCAAAGATTGCTCAAATTTCTAGAACTAAGAAGAATTTCTACGCTTTCATCTCAACTAAGGATCACCGCATCTTTGCTCTACCTTGCAGTCTTCAATGTCTACCAAAAAAAGGTAAAGGTTACGTTTATTACTTCTGAAGCCCATAAAGATATAGTAAGAACCTAACAGACGACCCATCAATAAATGAATCCACTAATTAAACTAACCTGACCCAATACTGATGAACCACAGAACTAGGCCAACTTTTCGAATACCACAAACAACCACATCCTAACTTAGTCATTGTAGCCTCCTATAAGTCACTTTCTGTATGGAACACCTCCAAGGGATAGATCCTTTTCATCGCTATCTATAATCCCATGAGCCACTTCCTCCCCATATTTCTCTACATGATCGTCATCTTTGCTGACATCAAGCTGATGACAATCAACACACTAATGTGATTCATCCGCCTCCTACGGCTCCCAAAATATTTCCCTAAGTCTTTTAAGCAATTGTTGATATCTCTAAGATTTCGTTCCTCTGCAGCTCTCACGTCTTCCAAATTCTTCAGATCCATATTTCATGCGTTCAGATATCTTCAGTTATCAACAGTCTCGAAGCATGTTTTGTTTTTTTCATCACTTGATGTTTTAAGGTATACTTGTAGTTCTTCAAAAAAACGTATTTTCAGTTGTAGTTTCAATATAGTATCTGTGTCAGGTTTATAAAAAAGTATTTTTGACAGACAAAAATTTATAATTTAGAGACAAAATTTGTAATAGTTTTCAATTCTTATTTTAAATTGTGGTTTTTGTGTTGTGACAAATTCTTTTAACACTTGTGTTTATTGAGTGGTCGTTTTTTTCCCAACCAATTCCTTCTAAACTTAGATTGATGCGCCATAATATTGACAGTATTCTCAAACTCGCATGAATGTAATTATGTGACTTTTAATGGGATATGACAAGTATATTTGGATGTAATTTTATTTTTAAAAACAATTATTTGCATTTTATTTGACTCATATTGTGTTACTTCTTCTTTGAATGAATTAAATATTTTAATCGAACGTGCAACATATTTACCAATAATTTTATGAAATGATAATGTAATGTTGAAGTAAAAACTTCAAGATTAACGTTTATTGTGGGGATGTAGCTCAAATGGTAGAGCGCTCGCTTTGCATGCGAGAGGTACAGGGTTCAATCCCTTGCATCTCCATAAAGGATTGTTGGTCACAAGTGTAAATTTGAAAATGATGTAATTTTTATTAGAACTGTTTTAGAATTTATAACATCGACAAATGAAAGAGATGTAATAAAATTTGAAATTATTAGAGAGTACAGTTAGAATATAAAAATAGAAATTTCATTCTAAACTAAAAGCAACATTATTTTGAGACGAAAATGTTTAATCAAATGTGACATTTATGTAGGGACTGAGAGAGCATAGTCTGAATTATATTTTTATTATATCCTTCACCTCAAATATCTTTTGTTCTAAAATTTAAAGGTTAAAAGCACGCAAAGACCTTCTCATTTTTAAATCACATAGTATATCTACCACTACTAGAAACATGATGTGCAAGAGA